>CAUHTR010005688.1:0-22587 GCA_959609185.1 Schmidtea polychroa | reverse complement strand
AAAGATGCTGTTGGAATTATGTTTGGAGAGCAGAGCTTAAAAGAAGTTGAATCAATTCCACTTTCTAATAACACAATTGCTCGTAGAATTGATGAAATGTCCGAATGGGTAGAAAATAAGCTTATCCATAGAATTCAAGTTAGTGGACTTTTTGCGTTGCAACTGGATGAATCAACCGATGTACAAGGTTTGTCCCAACTAATTATTTTCATACGTTTTATATGGTGCAACGAGTTCTTTGAAGACATATTATTTTGTGAACCAATCATTCGAGGAACTGGTGAAATAATTTTTGATACGCTCGACACTTATATAACATTGAAAAAACTGGATTGGAAAAACGGCGTCGGAATATGTAGCGACGGTGCAAAAGCAATGTGTGGTGCTGTGACACGTTGTCTTCAAAAATGTCCAAATGCAACGTGGACTCACTGCACTATTCATAGAGAAGCGTTAGTATCCAAAAATATACCAAAAAGTCTAAATACTGTTTTGACCACTGCTATAAAAATTGTAAATTTTATTAAGAGCAAACCATTACAATCACGATTATTTCAAAAACTCTGCGAAGAGATGGGAAGTTTACATAAATCTCTTCTGCTGCATACAGAAGTCCGCTGGCTATCGAAAGGCAAAGTCCTGACAAGACTTGTTGAACTTCGCGAAGAAGTAGCAATATATTTACATGAACATAAACAAGATGAGTACACATCAAATTTGCGCGATGTGAAATATGTAGTTTTGCTGACTTATTTAGCAGATATATTTTCGAAATTGAACGATTTAAATTTACAATTACAAGGAACAAATGGAATTGATATATTTTCGGTTCATGGTAAAATAAAAGCTTTTACAAAAAAACTTATGTTGTGGAAAAATAATGTTCAAGAAAATAAATATGACTGCTTTGATACATTCCAAACTTTTATCATTGAAAATGAAGTAACGCCCAATAACGATTTAATTTCTTTAATAATTGAGCATTTGGACAGACTTAAAGAAAATTTTGATTTTTATTTCTATGGAGAAATGAAAAATCTAGAAAAATATACATGGGTTCAAAATCCATTTCAAAGTGGTTTAGTTACCGGTATATCGACGATAGCGGATGAGGAATTAATTGAGCTATTCGAAGATAGTGTTGTTAAATTACATTTTGACGGTACGAAATTGTTACAGTTTTGGTTATCGGTGCAAAACACATATCCAACTTTACACACCGCAGCGTTAAAAGTATTGCTTCCTTTCACAACTTCTTATCTATGCGAGGTTGCATTTTCGTCAATGATTGCAATAAAAAATAAATATCGCAACAAATTACAGCTATCAAACTCACTTTGCTTAATAACAACAAATATAAAAGTAAATGTCGAAGATGTTATTGCAAAAAATAGAAAGCAGGCTCATTCATCTCATTCATCCTATTAATTATTCTTAAATATGCGTGTTAAATAAATATGTAAATCAACATTTTTAGCTTTTTTCTTGTTTTATTTACAGGTGGGTCGCGAAAACTTTGCGGTCTAAATAGTGGGTCTCGACTGGTAAAAGTTTGGGAACCCCTGGTTTAGATTAGGCGTTAGTAAGATATATCCAAAGAAATTTGAAAGAAACAAAAGTAGAATAACATTTATTACTTAGAATTTTAATTTAACCTACAAAAAGTAAGATACATAAAGATATATAATTATTTGCATTAATTTTAACCAAACATATAAATAATAAGCTAAATGAAATTTGAAGATTTAATGAGAACCTTGGGGTTGGTGAACTTTGCAAAGTTTAATAATATTTGGTTCTAATTTCAAGAGATATAATCTTAAATCACCTTGTCCGCTAATATTTAGGCAATTTATTTTCTTAGTCAGCATTTGAGAAACAGCACTGAAACCCTTTTCAACTAGATATGAAGTTGGAAATGCCATAATTAAAACTCTTATTTCCATCCAAAGTCTCTGAAATGTGTTACTAATTTTAATCCAAAATTCTTTTAAACTGCCTCGTTCAAATAAATGTTTTTCTTCTATATTTTCCTGCAAATCTACTAACATTTCTTGGATATGTGAAGGAGCATTTGTAGGATCAGCACTAAATGGATTATTAACTCAATCAGGAATATGAATATTTTCAACATCTTTAAACCGAAGTTTCATATCTACAATTAGGCTCTACAAATGCTTATAATAAACTGCAATATTTTCGTCTTGTACAATTATTTTACTTAAACAGGGAAATAAAGTAAAATCTTTTCTAGCAATGTTATTTTTATAAAGGCTTAATTTGTTTATAAATCCAATCATCAAACTTTTCACTTTAATTATCCTTACATTGTTTCCTTGTAGTTTCAAAAGTAATTCATTTATTTTTGTATATATATATATATATATATATATATATATATATATATATATATATATATATATATATATATATATATATCTGCCAAATAAGCTGTCACTCTTTAAAACAGATATCTCCTTTAGAATATTATAATTTGTTGATCCTAAATAAGCAATGACTGTATCAAATAGGTCGAACATTCTTCTGAGTCAACCTCCTTTAGATAGCCACCTGACCTCCGTGTGCAATAATAGGCGCTCATATTCTTCATCATTTTCATGGCAAAGTTGCCGAAATAATCTGTCAATAAGTGGGTGTGCTTTTATTTTGTTAATTATTGATATGGATTTGGCAACCAAGATTTGCCTATGAATTATACAATGAATTGTAAACATATCTGGATTTTCTCTTTTTAACCTCGTTAAAAAACCACGATGACGTCCTACCATCGAAGGGGCACCATCCGTAGGAATTTGTTTTTGTTCAAAATACGTTTTAAAACATTCATATATTGATGTACCTTTCGTATCAGTGACTAAATGTCTGTAGAATAACATTTCTTCCATGATTTTTACATCCTTTATGTATCTAACATTAGTCATTATAATTGCAACACTATCCCGTACACTACTCTCATCCAAATCCTCATCCTTCTTGATATGGTATCATTACTTATTGGAATCATTGACAAAATATTGGCTGGATCTGCTGAAGTCATGGTAAGAACTTCCTTTATAACCGGTAATAATAATTTCTCTCCAATATTACGAGGTTTCGCATTTTGAGCTATTATACGTGATATCTTATACGACACCTCAAATCCCTTATTTATATTTGTGGTTGTTGTTTTGAATACATCGATTATTTTATTTTTTTTGGTAAACATTTTTAAATTTTCGAAATATTCAATGTCTTTTTCCTGCTTGTCGGGATGTTTTCTTTTTAAATGTTCAATCATCCGGGATGGTTTCATTGCTTCATTAGAAAATACCTGATTGCACAGTAAACACATTGGAAGTTGGCTATTTTGTGGCGAAGAAATAACACCAAACTTTACATACTCAACAGAATAGTGTCGGCATTTCTTTTTCTGGAACATTTTTAGAGGTTGATCTAAAATTCAAATTTAAAAAAATCATAGCTAGCTAGTATCTAGTAGTACCGGGTTCGATTCTTAGGTCATTTTTTTATTTAAATATTTTTAATATTAGTTAAATTAATATAAAATAATTATTAAATTTTATAAAATCAATAAAATCATTTTATAAATCAATAGGTTTTTACAGAACAAAATGAAATACGTTTATTTTAAAAATAATTGAAATTATATGGCGACAGCATAACAGATAACATTAAAATTAAATTGAACACTACTTATTACTGACTGCTTGACTAAACGCGACAAAATGCTTGAAACCGTTGCACACGCAAAGCGAATCTAAGACATGCACACATTATGCCCGGCCGCAACGCAGTGGGTATTCAAAATGCTTTCGCCAACGCAAAATGATTATCGACCCTTAAAAGTGTATAGTCAAATATTCTCCCAGTCTAAGATGTCGATCGCCCACCAGGGGACGATTTCGCCCAGGTTGAGAATCACTGCTTTATATATTATCTATTTTATAATTTTAAGAATAAGCTTTGTTTCAATACTTGGAATTTAATACTTAAAAACCTTGAAAAAGCGCGAAATATTTACAACTGATATTTATGCCCTTACAATCAGTAATTCGTTTGGCCATATTTGTCGCCCCAATTTGCATTGGACTCAATTTTAAAAATTTTATAAAAATAGTTGAAAAATATCACTATATATTTAATCACATTAAATTAATTTTAGAAATTTAGAAAAAACATTGACGAATAAAATTTAAAATTTAGAATATGGAAATTTAGAATTTTCAACTTTTGATATCAAATTTAATGCGACTTAAATCAAATTTATATCCAATCAAAAGGTAGATAATATATAAAAATGAAGAATCTTCAAATAATAAATCAGCTATATTCTTAAGTAGATTATAATAAAAAATGATTATTAAACAAAAGCTTTCAGGTTTTAGCTATCCTTTATTAATTATTTAACATTTCATGTATGCTGATACCAAGAAACGAATGATTGATAAATTATATTTTATTCCATAACAAATTTTTTTACAAAAATAATTTTTTATCCAAAGAATTTAATGAAATTAAATAATATTTTCAGGTCAGTCTTGACTCAAGAGTCAGGGAGCTCATAAATTCCCAGATGGTGGAGCCTTCATCTCACACCTTCGACGAAGCTCAGTTACAAATTTTCACTCTAATGCAGCGTGACTCATACCCTAGGTTTCTTAACTCAAGGTTATACAAAGATTTCTTGCATCAACTTGGAGGAAGTTCAACAACTTCAAACAGTCAAAGTATCGCTGAGAGTCGACCTAACAACAGCAGCTAACAAAATCGAAATTGTTTTTATCTTTGAATGACAAAAAACAAAACACAAACTAACATTTTAGAAATCTCTTAAAATATTCTCTCGGCCGCATTTTTAATTTTAAAATATTGATTATAAATATCAATAATTGCAATACTTTTCACAGAAAAAAATTCATAATGGATCCATTAGAAATTCTTCTATCGATTTCTTTTTTTCATGGAAATATGAATTATATTGTGATATGCCAGTGCTTATTAGTGCTGAATTTTTTAATCAATATTTATTGATTTATTAATTATTAATCAATATCTATTGATTTATTATTTATTAATCAATATTTATTGATTTATTATTATTTATCACCTTTGAAACACCTGCTGGATGGGTTTTATTATTTGCAACATTCGATTATTATTTAATATAATTATTAAAAGTACTTAAATGATAGAAAAATTTATTACTTTTCTTTTTTTTATTATCTTAATATATCTGATAAGACACATTATATATAATATTGTATATTTATATTTATTTATAGAAAATTTAATCGACGTCAGTCTTAGTATTTTTATGAAAAATATAGATCTATTGAATAAGATGTTTAATTCTCTTTTTGTAATTAGTAATTATTTTGACACTTTTCTATAGTTTGTTTATTGTTTTTTCTTGTTCGTAATTGAGGATGTGTACATCTATTTCTATACCCAGAGTAATTATTGGGACAATTAGATGATTTTTAGATGATATTTGATAATATGTGAAAATATCTGTATTAGATGCTTTGTTGACTATTTGTTTATGCTGATTGTGGTATAAATCATATTTTACAATTGTGTCAGTTTGATGTTGAAGATCTAGTAAATTTTACTAAGACCAATCCACCGTTCAAATAAATCATTGACACTGTGCTTGTTTTATTGATATCCCTTTTTGAGATTATTATTATTATTAATATTATTATTATTATTATTATTATTATTATTATTATTATTATTATTATTATTATTATTATATTATTATTATTATTATTATTATTAAACAAACATATTGATATCAATGATATTATTATAATTATTATCATCACTATTAGGATTATTATTATTATTATTATTATTATTAATGACATTATTATTTCTACTTCTTTTAACTTCATTGAGGATAAAAATATAAAAATTATATTAATTAATAAAATATTGTTAGTTAGAAACCTCAAATAAGTTCTCCATCTGGATATGTTTGTAGAATTATGATAATAAAATAATTGTAAATCATACTATTTCACAATTATTAAGACAACAAAAGGTATTTTTGTTCGTTTGGAGATTTTATTTTCATATCAGTAAGACTGTTTGACATTAATAGGTTGCTTAGCAACTGGTAATTATACATTGTTTTAATAATTTAATTGTTTCTTTCAATATAAATCTTTGGTACATTCAGTGATTCTAAATTTACTCACTTTTGTTTTCGTCTGTCAAGAAAATTATGTAGAGTGAGGCTTGGTATATATATATATATATATATATATATATATATATATATATATATATATATATATATATATATATTTTTAATGTCCTTTTTCATTAAATTCTTTTCGATAAAATCAAATTGGTTCGGCTTTTTCTTTTATATTTTGTTGCTGATTTTAATTTGTCTAAAAGCAAAATTTTCGTGTTTAAACTTTTAAACCTTAAATTTGCTTGATAATTTAATATTTTTTTATTAATAAATTACAATTATTGTTTATATACAGTTTTAGTGGAAAATTTATCAAGTTGATTTAGACTGGATTTAGTCGAAGAGAAATTATAATATTATTTTTATTGTTTTAATCTTGTATCTATTTACATGGTAAATTTGACCACACAGTCGTTTGAAATGCAAACAAATTATGGAAAACAATTGTTTACTTAGTTTTTCTAAGAATGGGTTCGATAATGTGTTTATAACTTTATTTGTTTATAGGAGTTTATTTTTGATAAAAAAAACTCTAATTCCTTACAAACGATTACAAAATGTATATGGTAAAATAACGGAGTCTATACACAGGTTTGCAATCTTTCCAAATAATGTGTTAATTCAACATAAATTGAGAAGTTACTAAAATTCTGAAAGAAATTCATAGCAATACAAAAAAAATAAAAATATATACAATTCATTTCCATGGAAGTTTTCATAGAAACTTATTTGATGTCGCGAACCCATTTGAATATTCGTCAATTATAGTGCACTGGGATCCTCTCACTTTTCGCGAATATTACTCTATTCAACATATTACTAACGTTGTTAACTCAACAGGTATTAAGTGGTATCGAGTAACTTTATCCTGAGTTGTGCTGGAAACAGCATGAAATGTAAAATATCGGTTGCCAGCAAAAACTAATTAAAAATAAAAAGAGGTTTTATTCCTAATTATTTAGTGCAAATTTAGAAATAGAAAGACGAAAATAAAAATAAGTTTGTTTTTGCGGAATCTGTATAACCTTTGAAGTGTTGATAATCACGCAGATTACATGACCATTAAACAATAACTTTACTAGTTTTCCTTTTTGAATAGTGTAATAGTAAATAGTGTAATAGTGAATAGTAAAGTTTTTGTTTAATGGTCATGTAATCTGCGTGATTATCAACACTTCAAAGGTTATACAGATTCCGCAAAAACAAACTTATTTTTATTTTCGTCTTTCTATTTCTAAATTTGCAACCCAAATTGCACCAAGGGCCGTATTGACGACCTAAAATTCCCCGAGGGCTGCACATAAATAAGAATAATTGGAAAAATTTGTTCTTATAATTTTTTCTGGCTTTACAAATAAATTTGCACTTATCAATATTTTTTAATGATAATTTTGAGCGGAAAATCTATATATAAAGAAAACATGTAATGAACGAACAAGAAAACAAAACATACATCAATACATGCAATATTTTCAGTGTGATATTTGGGTGTCTTCGCTTACTTAATTTTTCTATATCTATTTCAATATTCGACGTTGCACATCTTAACTGATTTTCCAGATTTACGTTGGTTATTGACGCTCTAATTAAATTTTTATTGTATTTCATTTTTAAAAAACAGTTTCACAAATATAGAGATCCAAAGGCACTAACAACTTTTGGGCAAAATATCTGATGTTAGGGAATTTTTTTGCTGTTATGTATATACTATAAAATTCAATTTTTGGAATCATGGGGTATATATTTTTCAATTCAGTACTGCATTGCAAGTCAATTAATTCCATTTGTAAGGTTTCGGAAAAGGTGGAAACATCAACAGCAAATGGAAAGCTGAACATCTGAAATGCTTTCTCATAATCTACCAGTTCTAAAAAATCGAGTATTAAATGCTACCATAAGTTTTTTTATTTCGTCAGCAAATTTAAAAAAATTCTTAATATTTCTTTCTTTCAATAATGGAAAATATTGCGCATTGTTATTTTTAAGTTGGCCTTGGAACGACAATAATTTCATTTCGAATGCTTTTATCAGATTGCAAGCATCGGTAATTAAATTATTATGACCCTGCAAGACCCTATTTAGCTGATTTATTTTTTCTGTAATATCTACCAAAAAACACGAGTCTTTCAACCACTCTTCATTTCATAATTCTGGAACAGGCACATTCTCCTCGGTCATAAACATTTCAATTTCTGGCCGTAGCTTAAAAAATCATATTAAACATCTTCCTCGATTCAACTATCTAACATTGGTAAAATATTCGATGTCCCTATACTCAGAAACTAATTCAATAAGGTATACCTTAAATTACGATTTTGAAGGGCATACGATCGAATATCTTTGACTGTTTTTATAACAACAGGCATAAATTAGCTCATAGATAATACTTGAGCGCATAAATTTTGTTGGTGTATCAAACAATGTATCAATGGTTTTGGTGGTTTTTGCTTCGAACTTAGTGATAATCAAATTTACAGTCCCTTTATTCTTCCAATAATAGCTGGCGCACCATCTGTTATTAATCCTGAAAACATTTCTAAATGCAAGCCATTATCGAAAATACATTTCTTTATGGCTTGGAATACATCTTCACCTTTGGTAGTATCCTTCAAGCTTATGTGATTTAACAATTCTTGTGTAACTTGGAAATATTCGTTAACACCGCGGATAAATACAGCAAGCTGTAAAGTATCTGAAATATCCGTGCTTTCATCGAAAGCTAAAGAATGAGCTTTGAAGTATTTAATATTGCTACGCAAATTCACAGCTATTTCTCCTGAAATATCATTAATGCGATAACATATCGTTTGACGCGACAGACCTATGCTTGAAAATAATTTACTTTTATCGAGCAAAACATATTTTACAATGGCTTGAATACACTCTTTTATTAATTCCCTGTCAGAAATTGGTTTCATTTTTTTTGAAATTAACAATGCTACAGAATAACTTGCTCTGACGATATTGGATAATTGTTGTAACGATGACTTGAACATACTTTCTTGAGCTTTTAATTGAGATTTAAAACTGTTAAGGTTATATTTTCTCACTTTTATGTCAAATTTCAGACAGTCACTATATTCGTTTCACGATGTCTTTTAATATTGAATTCTTTTAAAACAGCAACTGTTTCTGCATTATGAAGAAATAATCTTCTTCCCAGTGGTCATTGAATTTTCTTTCCGCAAGTTTTCTTTTCTTTGAATTCATTCTTAACAGCAAAAAATTAATTTACTAATTAATTATTTATGAAAACAAATGCAGCTATACCACTTACATTGTGCTTAAAATATTTTGCCTGAAACACTTGTCTTATTTAAATATTTATTGTAAACACTACACCTACATGTCAAAACGAACCAAAAGGCAATGAAACACAAGTTTAACCTCGCATCACTACTACGCAGTGACCCGTAGCGGTGTTGCAAGTTTAAATCTTTTTCAAATATCTTGACTTAACCTAATACCCGTTGTAATGTACAGTTTTACATTTTATTCGTTTTTAAACAAGGTTTCGTGATACCTTGTTATTCCATTGAGCGTATGTCACGCTTGGAAAGCAATAAAAAGACTATATAGCGATAATTTACCATAGTGAATTATCACTATATAAAAATTGATGAAAAATTAAAATCAATAAAGAAATTAGCAAAAATTAAATTCCGAACCTCCAACAAATCTCAAGTGTATTATCCTACCTTAACTATCCTGGAAAGTTTTATTCGTTTAATCCACAGTTTAATCCTTGTTTAATCCTCAAGCAACAAAGAAATCTTGGCAAACTATTCACAATTTAATCCTTGTTTAATCATCAAGCAACAAAGAAATCTTGGCAAACTATTCACAATTTAATCCTTGTTTAATCATCGAGCAACAAAGAAATCTTGGCAAACTATTTAGTAAGAATTGGTTCGCCGTAACAATCGTCATCTCCATCCTCAAGGTATTTTTAATTTCAAGTAAATAAAGTTATTGTTACAATTGTTAATTTGTTAAATAGATTAATTTGCTTTAATATTTTTACTACGATATTATCTCGATAAGATTTTATCTCGTTAGTACTGTAACTTTATCGGAATTTTTTATAGTAAAAAGTCCTTACACAGCACACACCCCGATTGTCCCGCCACATTTTTTAACGGTGACTCTATCGGGATCTACAAATTTCTCTCACACTCGCACATACCAACACGCACTTAACATAGTCCAGAATAGAATATAATTATATAACACAAAATTAATAACCTAAAGCCTCCAACCATAATACCCGTACTTATAAAAACATAATAACATAATTCATCATATGAAGCTGTGGGGCTCACATAATAGTCCTGCTGGCCGCGAGTTGGTCACTCCTGAGTATGAGTGTCAATGAAAAATCAATGAAAAAATTGAAGGTAAATAAATTGTCAGAATATTTTAATGAATACGAAACAACTTTAATAACAGTTTTATGGGATAAATCTTTACAACGAGTAAATAGTACCATCAAATCATTGCAAAACATGCAGTACAATTTATTGTTAGGGAAAAATCTACAGAGATCCCTTTCAGAATATATCAATGTTGTTAATGTCATATCAATGCCAGGTGCTTAATCCACCACTGAATATAGAAACAACCTACTCGTCCTGATGTTATTTTTTGTAAGTGCAAAAAAATACACTGTATAAATTGAAAAGTGATACAAAAATTAAATACTACACACGACACATAATAAAAAATACATGCAAACTTATGATATGCATTTATGAGGCAAGGAAATACATTCCTATAATAATTTTATTTTAGACAAATTTTAGAAACGAATGATCGAAAAAGAATTAGGCTTCAGTAAAAATGAAGAGATCATCGTAAGATTTATTTTAAAGTTAAAATTAATTTAATATTTCCTTAGCCTTTCAAAATTTTCAGTCAAAACCCTTCCATTTTGCGAAGGTGTAAGGATGATATTGTAAAATTTATTTATAAGTTATAATCAATTTATTATTTCCATTAGATTTCAGATATTACTGCGATCTTCTACAATCGCAACAAGAAAGCATAAATTGTAAATTTTATTTATAAGTTTTAAAAATGTAATATATTTATCGAGATTAATTTGTTTTTTAAATAAATAATTGATCTCACTTACTTTAAATTGAAATATTTCCACAGATGAAATGAATAACACTTCTGAAAATGTAGAAAATTAATAATAAAATGACTGAAATCGAATAATTGATGAAAAAAATCATTTTTGACGTTGATTTAAGCTCCAACTTGTATTATAAAGTGTATCTCAGTGGAGTTGGCTGTATATATACATATGCGTGTTTATATAGGCGTACATGATTTTTGGAGTATATGTGTATATAAATGGAAGAAAAAATAAATTTAATACTCAAAGACAACATATAATACAATATGCATATAAACTTTTGATATATAGAAATTTTGCATGGAATAAAACCATTATAAAACTTCATTGTTTAAAATTTATTAAAAAAACATGGCGGAATAATTTCTGTGCTAGAATCAGATAATTCTATCAGATAATGCCAAAAAAATCGTAATATTTATTTATAAATTATATTATAAATTTAATATTTCTATAGAATTTCATATATTTCTGTTAAAACGCTGTCTTTCTGTGAAGGTGACATTTCAAATATCCAATCAGGCCCTTCTACCTCCTTTGATTTCGAGGGGGAAAATTTGAAAATCGGAAATTTTAATAACTTAATTTAAAAAAATAATATTTTGATAGAATTTCAGAACATGACAAAATCCGATTATTTGATGCCTTCGAAAATGACGAAGATTGCTGAATTTGGAAGATTACTAAGAATCACCAAAAATTCAATTGGAAAATAATCTACGAATACAAAGAATGTGTAGAAATCTTCAAAGGAAAAAGAGGTGGCAGAAAACTAATTATTTTAGAAAAACCAGGAAATTAATGTATTAAAAATATGTGTTTGGCAACTTTCTTTAATAAATTATAACTAAAAATATATCTAACTTACAATATATCAAAATAATTAAAAATAAATTAAACATAAAAAAATTATAATACAAATTACAAATACAAAACTCAAGCCTTAAAATTTAATTAAAATTAAAAATCTTAATTGAAAGTCAATTTTAAAATTTCAAAAATAAATAAACTTATAAATTAATTGCATTTCATCACAAATAGTGAGATATCTCTAATTGGCGTACACACCAATCCGTATTATAGATGCTTTTATTCCGTACAAACAGGTGTATATTAGGTTATGTTTGTCCAAGAAATGGAATAAGTGAAGTCATGGATAAAGTAAAATCAAGTATTTTTATTTAACGGAGATTATCAGAATACAGCAAAACTATAAACTAAAATAATTATAGCCATTATTTAAAATGTATTTTTAATGTATTACATTTATAAAAACAAAAAAATAAATATTTGGAAATGAATATATATATATATATATATATATATATATATATATATATATATATATATATATATATATATATATATATTTCTTTAATTTGGTTTTATGAATTAAAAATAAATTAAGATAAGGCGCAATCGTCTTGGAACTTTATACTTCATCGATGATGACCCTATTTTTGCTTTGTTTTAATGGTTTTGTGTCAACACAACCAAGATAGAATACTGTAATACAGATAATAATAGCAACAAAAATCCAAACCATCAACCTGAAGTCTTATATATGTATGTGATTTTTATAAAGTATTTTACTGAGACCTCCAAAACCTGCGTCTTATAATCGGATGCAAACGATAGGCGATCAAATACGGTATTATTCGATTTATTAGATTAAATGTAATTATAATCAAACCTAGTCAAAATATTTTCATTATTTTCATATATTATCAAAGAAATTAACAAAAAACCAAAACATATTAAGAAAGCATGAAAATAAATTCGGTAAGATAAATTCTTTGAAATCTACAAATATAAAAAGTGACAAAAGCACGATTGCTTGGAGACTAAACATTAGATTAAAAATACTTTTTTATATATTTCATTAATATTCAGTTGACTTTATTATGAAAACGTTCTCCTCTAACAATTGCAAATGAGGCCGTCTGATAATAAATCTTAATTTTGAAAGCAAAAGTTTCCCGAAAATTAAAATGTAAAATTATTCCAAAATGAAACACAATAAATAAAGAATGTTTAATTCTAGTGAACCTCTCCAATGTAAAAAATATAAAAAATATAAAAAAATATAAAAAAAATCTAACTATCCATATTTTTACAAACTGTCATGAAATAATATTAATTGAGGAAATAACACAATAATACAACCTTTGGGGGTCCTGTGAAGACACTAAAAAATTCTTTTTTTAAATTTTATTGCATTCATTTTTATTGATTTTAATTAAAAGAAATAATACAAAGAAATTATAAAGCAATTTCTTTAGCTCTTGAAAAAAACAACTGGATTATTATGTATATTTGTTTCAAATTAAATCGAAGCCAAACTAGAAACTTAAAAAAATTTTGAATTTTCATCTTTGTTTTTTTCTTTCAATTCAGGATATTTTTTTGCTTTTGGAGAAATTTTTCTAAATTAATTAATATTTAGGGACCCTCAAAAATAAGGGGCCCAGTGCAATTACACTTGTAATAGTACGGTGCTGCACACATTCTAGAATAAAAAACCTAGTGGACAATGAAAAAATTACATCAGAATAAACAGAAGAAGAATAAAGAGCAAAGGAAAAGTTATTTTAGAAGATTCATCATATATATAAAATGGCGTCCGCAGGAACTTTTCCAAGGGGGGCAAAAATAATTTTTTTACCAAGTAGACAATTTTTCTAGGAGGGAAGAAAGTTGAAAAACAATGCAATTGGGGCATTATACAAAATAGAACACTTTTTTTCATTAATTTACAAAATAGAACACTCTTTTTAAAACCACAACGTCAGTTAATATTTAAAGTTTTTATTATTTAAAGTTTTTATACAAATAAGATGATTTGAAATCATTGATTTCCAGATATAATTAATAACATTAAAAAAACAGGAAGCCTCTTTAAATTAAATTTTTTTATTAATTTTTTTTTATCTTGGGATTTTCCAACATTGTTTGAGCGCATCTGTTAAAATGTTTTTAAATTTATCGAAAAATAGAATTGTTTTTCGGAAATGCAGGGGGGAATTAAAAAAAATCAAAGGTAAAAAGGTCAAGCCAAAAGATAAATATATTATCCGTTTAAGTTTCATAATAGGTCGATTATTTAAAAGGTAAGCAAAATCACTTCCATTGCATCTCTAATTTGAATAATTGTTCAAACTTGATTTTTTTTTAGCTTTTATCAATAAAATAATTAAAATAAATAAAAACAAAAATAGAAAATATTTTCATTTCATCAACTACTTACGCTGATAACTTATTATCATGCGCAGGTGGCTAACTTGTCCAGAGTAATTTGTAGCAAGTTGATATATTCTATTTTAACTTATATAAATAAGTCAGACACTATACAAATGTAATATTACTTGGTGATAGAACTGCAAACTCACCAAAAATAACAACACCTACAACGTACGTCATTTCAGCGCAAGTGGTTAACAAAACTTATGATATTATCCAAAAAGTCAGCAACTAAATTTTGAAATAAGTGTTTTAATTCTTACAAAGAATAAATATTTTTTTAAATATTTTAATAGATAATACAAATTTTTTATATTTTTAAAAATTGTGCAAATTGTCATTATTTTTATACTACAAAAACTCCAATAGTATATATGAATGTACATATTTCTTATCAAAGATTTTATGAAATACTGAAATTCTATGAAAAAAACTTGGCGTAACCTTTATAATAATAATAACAAGTATCATTATTTTTATTTATATTTTATTTAAAATAAAATTAAACAAGTATCAAAATAACAAAAAAAAATTTACCACGACAAAGGAAAAATTATCAATTGATTAGACGAAAATTTGACATATATTCTTCTTGACTTTTAATTTATATGTCAAAGCAATTTTTTATACATAAAAGGCAAATTTTTCTTCAAATTTTGTTTTAAATGTGTAAAGAAAATTCTTTTGTATGCTTAAAAAAATTAATTTCTCCCCTAGATTTCATCCTAATTTTTCATATTTAAAATTAAAATTCTATTGTCACAGAGCATTTTCTTTTCAGATGTATGAGATAAACCTTTGGGATCATAATAAAGCCGATCAAATATTGTACGAAGTGAATTTAGAGAATAAACTTATGAAAAATTTCATCAATAAGCAAATGTTTGCTAAGTCATAAAGAAAGAGTGATTTCATTTCCAAAGGATTTATTATACTTTCCAAAATAATTCTGAAAATTCATGAGCAGTTACACCTGCCAATTTATTTTAGGATTCAAAAAAGGATAGAAAAAATTATTTCTATAATAAAAAATTTGTAAAACAAATATGGAATCAAGCGATAAAATATACCACCCATTTTAAAGCAAATAATTGTTTAAAATTGAATTTGGATAACATTTCTGAAGCTAGTACTCTGTGAGAAGAAAAATTGAAATAAAAAAATTTTAAAATCAAAATAATTTAAAAAAAGAGTTACATTCCATAAGGTTTTTCATGTTTTTAAAGATTTTCAAGATTCTAAATCACAAAATATAAAAGCATCAGTAACATTAACAACTAATAAATAATAAATGTATTTATGTCGTTATCAATAATGCAAGTAAACAAGGTATCATATTTATCTTTTAGTTTCACGTTTGATCCATTTTTTAATTCAATAATTTTCATATTAATATTCGTAAGACTATCGATCATAACGATATGATCTAAAGTATAAGATACACGATATTTCGGCACAGCATTTATTAAATACATACTCTTTAGCTTATATTTTTCTTTTATCTATAATCTTACAAATATTAATATAATATATAAAGATGAAAGTTTGTTTGTTTCACTCGGGACAGGTCATAAGCTATTTTTCAACCCCAGGTGACCACCCCTAGGGTACCCTAAGTCGGTTTGTTTGTTTGTCCGTCAGCAATTTACCATATGAATAATAATTAATTATATGCTTGCTACTTGCAGTTGAAAGTAATATAATTTAGTCAAAAGTTTTCAAAGCAGAATTAAAACATGGAGAATTTGAATTTTATTTGATTAGTCACTAATCATTAGTGAACCAGTTTGCAATCGGAAAAATATTGCCAGTTATTTTTCGATTTAAATTGGAGTGCGTTTTCGATTTTACAAATTGAAATTTATTTTGAAAGCTTTTCTTATTGTGAATTAAACATGGAATTGAAACTGTTATAAAATTAATACTGGAATGTAATAACATTATTAAACAAAAAATTAATTTAAATGAATTATTATAATAAATGTAAACTCGGGCGAAGCCGGGTACAACAACTAGTATGAAATAAATAAGATTCTTTGACAATAAGTAAGAACCTTCACTATGGAAAGATAGAAAAAATTATAAGTCATACATGTGCGGTATAATAAATTTCCATAATAAAAATACACTTAATTGGGCAATAAATAAGGGCACTTGGCAAAAAGTAAGAACCTCATTTTAAATATTTACTAAAAGGAATTACGGATGTTTTTGAAATTTTTTTGTTGTTTTCTTATCACAAATTATTTCATACAAGAAAATATGTAAGTTATTTTTGGTTATTGGTAAATTTTGCGAATATATTTTATATATCTGTGTATATGGTCTTTGGTACGTTTTTATTATGTTGTGTTGTATGTGATTGTCTAGATTTCTGTTTTGTGCTAAAAGAAACTTCGAATTTTTGCTTTTGCATTTGTTGAAGAAACAGTTTGTTGAAATACACTCAAATGTTTGGAATTAAGATTCTTGCTTTTATTATTTTGAATAATTAAATTTTTTTTTAAAATTACTGCTTCCTTTTCTCAGTGTTATAATTATTTAAACTTAAAAATGAACAGTCACATCTAATTTTGTCCGAATTATAATAATAGGTCAAATACAATTGGAAAACTCAAAAATTTATCAATCCATGAAAATGATTCAAATTTGATAATTAAAGTTGTCATTATTTCCTTTATAGATCTGATTCATTGAATTTTAAATAATTCTGTACCATGTTATTTATAATGGATAATAATTTAAATCACTATTCCTCATCCAAAAACTTACTGCGAGCCAGAAATTATAAAACATTTTATATTTAGACTGGGTAACAATATCATTCCTGAAAACTACGATGAAAACGCTTGTAAAGAATGATTAATACGTACTATTGTCCAACTACCAATATATATATATATATATATATATATATATATATATATATATATATATATATATATATATATATATATATATATATATATATATATATATATATTTTTTTGTCTTCCCAATCTTAACTAAGGAAAGATTTCACTCAATAATGACTCGCATTATACTTTCGCCCACTAATTGTCATTTTGTGAGAGAATCTGACTTTTCAACAACTTCTGTGAAATATTTCTTACCATTTTATATGTAACTCATCAATTCTAATCTTACTAGCCGCGGACACTTTTTAAAATGCTGAATTTGTTTTTTTATAGTAATACACAGCTATATGGCAGAAGTATTGCTCAATTTCACAAATATCACCCATCACCTTTCCTAGGTCTATATATATATATATATATATATATATATATATATAGACCTAGGAAAGGTGATAGATGATATTTGTGAAATTGAGCAATACTTCTGCCATATAGCTGTGAATTACTATAACAAAACAAATTCAGCATTTTAAAAAGTGTCCGCGGCTAGTAAGATTAGAATTGATGAGTTACATATAAAATGGTAAGAAATATTTCACAGAAGTTGTTGAAAAGTCAGATTCTCTCACAAAATGACAATTAGTGGGCGAAAGTATAATGCGAGTCATTATTGAGTGAAATCTTTCCTTAGTTAAGATTGGGAAGACAAAAATACATTTTGATTGAATTTATTTTTTTTCCTATCTTTTTTTCCAATATTTTTTCTTAGCTTTTTCATAATCTGGTAAAAATAAAATTATTTTTATCTCCAGATTATTTTCTGTTTTTATAGTAGACATTGTTTTATTTATATTGTTGAAGGAATTTCTTTTCTTTCCCAATGACAATAAATAATCATTCCCTTGTAAATACATCCAGGAAATGGAAAACATTCAGTATGCATTATTTGTCAAACAATGTGTCAATTGGTTTTTGAAATATGTTGACAAATTTTCAAATTTTTCCCAACAGTTAAAAGTTAAGTTATCATCTGCTACTGCAATTAACATTTTTTTTCTTTTAATTGACGCATTTTTGTATGTTATAATTAGCTATATTATTTGTAAGTAGTACAATTAATCACAATAAGTTTAAATAAAAAAGTAAGTTAGTAAAAATACCTGCCTAAAGAAAAATCACAATGATAATCTGTATGCATTTAAGTACTTCATAAACGCATCTTTAATTATTCCATCATTTAGTTACTGTTGCCAAGCAGATTTGGCAAAAATTCAAGAAAATAAGTTAAATTTATTCAGCATATACATATATGAGACGATATAAATGAGAGTAGCGTAAGTCAAATTTTGAAGAAAATGAGTTAAAACTGGATTCAGGGGAACATGTATATCTTTACAATATATATTTACAATATAAAAGTATACTTTTAAATGTATTATGTCAATGAACTCCGAATAACAAAATAAATATATTGTGATTAAAAAATTTTTTTTTATTTTTTGTTTTTTTAAATTTTTTTTCTCTGCACTTTTGTTTATATAAAAATTATATTCATGAGAAAAGGAAAGGCTGGGTCTTAATTTGCAGCACCCCCTCCCCTTTCCTTCACATACAATCCGATGCAAACAGGTGTAATCAAAATTTCTTCTTGAATGTTGTGATAAGGGTATTTTTTCCGTATTCATTGTACACCATTTCTAATTTTATTCTCCATAGGCCTGAGAAATTGAGTCACACTCATGTTATATTAAGTAAACTTCATTTATTTGTAAATTTATTTTAAGATTTAATTTAAAAATTTCTGTGAGTAATAAGTTAAATTAATTAAAAATATATATAATGGTTTTCAAATAATATTTTATTTATATTTTTTTTATAATATTTTATTTATATTTATATTTTGTTTACTTTTTATGGTTAACTTTAATATTTATTTATTTTTTTAAGAAAATTTGAAATTAAGTTTTTAAGATAATGCTTCAGGAAAATAAGGAATTGCTCGAAAATTATATGAGCAAATTATATTGTTTTGTTTTATTGTAATTTTAAATGTTTTTAAGTTGAAAAACAATTTAAAAATCGAGTTAAAAAATATTAAATGATTTTATCTAAAGTTTATCTTAAGTCATTTATGCCGAATTCCACGACATACCGGGAGTTCCTATGAAAATTTTTAAAGGTTCTAATTGGTTATCAATAAATAAATCAGCTAATAGAAACACATCAAGTTTCAAAAACACCATCATATAATCCTCATTAATTTGGTATAGTTTTTTTCATTCCATATTTTCTTTGCTTTTTGGTATTTATCTTCTGTAACTTCTTTCCAAATTGGTGATAATTCATACGTAGTCTTCAAAATTTCTAAAGATATCACGAAGTTATGGTTGAGAGTTAGTTAGTAGTTGGTATCTGGTACCTTGTTGGTTGTTAGTACATGGTATCATGTTGTAAGTATTTGGTACTTATTTGTTAGCACTTAGTTAAAAATATTTAGTAGCCGGTAGTTGGTAACATAATGTAAATAGTTGTTAGGTTAGCTGTTTGTTAGAAGTACATAGTTTTACTTGCTGAATTAAAAAGAGCTTATTACTTGATGAATAAATTTTATTAAGTCTTTAATTGTTATTATTTTATGCCTATGTATGTGGTTGTTAGTACTTGTTTGTTTTTAATTGGTTGTTGTTAGTATATGGTACTTGGTAACTGGTTTTAAGTACTTAGTACCTAGTTGTAAATACCTGGTAGTTGTTGGTATCTGATTGTTGAATTATTATTACTAATATTATTATTATTATTATTATTATTATTATTATTATTATTATTATTATCATCGAAATATACATCTAAATTTATTTTTAAAAATTATTCCATAAAAGTTTTCATTAAAATTTCCATTTAAATTTGACTTTAAAAATTAACTTAAAAAGAAATTTCCATTAAAAGTTTCATTAAAAATTACATTTCTCAAAAAATTTGGTGGTTATTCAATCTTTTGATAATAAATTTAAAAATTATTACTTTAATTACTTATTAAATTACTTTAATTTACTTATTTAACTTTAATTTAAAACTTTAGACCATTGATTACTTCAAGGTTTCCCGAATATTTTCTGCAATGGAACCCTTTGCAAGCAAATAAATTTTGACGGAACACTTGGCTTATTTTTTAGATTGGGTAATTCCTAATAGAAAAAATTTTAAAAAATGTTAATTAACACTTTATTTATTTAATATATAAACAAAATATATATATAATATAAACAAAAAAATGGAGTAAATAAAGCACCTAATGACTTTGATGATTTTGAGTCCGTGAATTGCATATCTTCTTGATATCAGGCACAATATTGGTAAGTTGGATTCTAATATCTGGTGTGGCCTCGAGCCTGTTCCTGCACTTTGACTTTGTTGCAGAATAATTAGAAAATCCCGTTTCGCATAAATAGGTTGTTGAAAACGGAAGTAAAACAATAATGGCTTGTTTTGATAAATTGGGGTACTCTTCTGACAAACTCGCACAGAAATCATTTAAAGGCTGATCTTTGTATTTTTCTTTCAAGTCAGAGTCACTAATTAAATCAATTAGGTTTTCATAGTCACTTGCGCTTAGGCCTACTGGTTTAGCTGTCACAGAAAATGGATTCCAAACCCAGGAATCGTCCTTACTAGTTTTCGGAAAATATTGCAAAAGAATTGTTTTCAAGTTATGTAGGTGTTCTAAAAATTCTTTGGAAACCTCTTCATCTACTTTAAAATTTAATTCATTCAAAAATTAGTGTAAGGCAGGAAAACAATCAAAATGATTAGATTGAACTGATGAAATCAAAAATTGTATTTTTTTATCAAAAGATGCAATTTTATCTCTTATATTAAAAATTGTAATACTTTTTCCTTGTAATGATAAATTAACTTCATTGCACTTGTTAAAAATATCTGTCAGATATGCAAGTTTTATCAACCATGAAGGATTTGATGAAACTTCACCAAATTAGTGTCCTGAATTATTTTGTGCCTTCAAGAAAACCAGTAACTCACTTCGAAGTTCATAAAGTCTTAATAGTGCTTTTCCTGTGGATAACCATCTCACTTCAGTATGTAATAAAAGTGCTTTGTGTCCGCTACCAATTTCATCGCACAGAATTTTAAATAATCTGGATTGAAGTTGTCTTGATTTTACAGTTTATCACTTTCACGGCTTCATCCATAACGTGTTTTAAATTTGTTGGAATTTTTTTAGTCACCAGTGCTTGCCTATGAAAAATACAATGACTGCTGGTGGCTCTTGTAGCTACTTTCTGGATAAGTGATACAACACCTTTCATCTTTCCTACCATTGCTCGAGCACCATCTGTACACAGTAATCATTACTTAATTAAAAAAATTGGACTTTAATTTACTTTAATTTAACCACTTATTTACTTAATTTAACTTTTGTTTACCAAATATTACTTTAATTTACTTACTTATAATTCTAGACCATTGATTACTTAATTTAACCCTTGTTTCCAAATATATCCATTGATTTACTTTAATTGAACAATCTGAGCCCATAATTTGCTGACTTATCCTTAATTTACGGTGGCCGGACAAAATATCACAGGACAAAATGTCGTGGACAAAATGTTATGTGGACAAAATGTCATTAGACAAAATGTCGCCTTCTTCTATCAGTAATAAATAAATTGATGTTGTTCTATAAATTATATTTAAATGTCATCCATATCCAGTATATTATTATTATTATTATAAGTCAACACATTGATTGCCAACCCCGATTTTTCTTCTCAAATAGTTTTATTTGTATATCATTAGAATCATATACTAATTTGGGCATGTATGTCAAATAATTTGAGTGTTTTTATCTATCTTTCTAGATTTTATCTTTTTTTAATATATCCAAAAAATGTATATGAAATATACATTATCGCTATTTTGTACGTTTATTATAGCTTTTTAACCGATTAGTCCCTTAGGTGTGACCCGATTACTTATATACATTGGAGACCTTTGTTATTTTGAAATTTACTTCTATTATTTTGTGCTTTCAACAATCTTTTCATTTAACTTCTTTACACTATAGTCACGAAAAGTACTAGTCATAGGGGCATCACGACCCGATA
>CAUHTR010005686.1:0-22889 GCA_959609185.1 Schmidtea polychroa | reverse complement strand
AATCCAGTTTTATCAAGGAAAATCATATTGCCATCAGAAATTCTGGAAAATTCGTTTGCATATATTGCTTTTGCATTAATATTAGCTAAAGAGTTACGCTCAATCGGAATTAAGGAAAGCCCTTTTCTTGCCCATGTAATACTTTGAATCTAATACCTGGAAATTAGATGAAATTACTAATCCGTGGAGACCTGACGAAGATAATATTATGGATTCTAAGTGAAATTATTAAGTTCAAAATAAATGTAAATGATTTCATAGATAATGTCGATATTATTTGAAGAGATAATCGCGAAGAACTGTCGTAAAAGAGAAAAATATTGCAAAAAGGTCTGCAGGGGCGGAACGAGGATTTTCGTTAATGAATACTATTTATATAAAAAGGGCAAATTTGACATATAAGACTGAATTACCATTAATTTGATAGATTTTTCAATGACTTCATGGAATTTCACACAATTCTTTAAATCATGGTCCAGAAGTCACTATGACACAGAAAAATAAGACCGATCACGGTTAAAGTTTCGAATGACAATTAAAACACTATTTGGAATGAATTTATTTTATATATAAATTATGTAATGTAAATAAATAATTTTGTAATGTTTTTTTAATTTGAAAAAAAATTATATAAAAATTGGGGATTGGTGTTTAGCAAGTTGCGAGATAGTTCATATAATTTTAATAGCACATCACTATCACAACCCATATATATTGCACAATCCTTCTGGTGGTTACTGGTGATGTAATCATATATACCAACATATAACAATCGATTATCAAATAGTATATGTGATTATGTAATCATTATATAACCCTTTTATATAACGTATCGTTGTAGAAATTTGTGATTTTTTAATGAGATTTTATGGTAATTTATTATATTTGGTTGATTATTTTTAGTAAAAATTATTTATTACTTTTATGGATATGAATTTAATTTTTGAGGAAATTTGAGGGTGAATGATCGAATGGGTATTGAATGTCTTTGTATATTAAATTTAGAATATGAATAATTGAGTAATTTAAGTGTATTTTGAAAAATATTTGAGAATTTTGATAACGGGACATTATAATATTTATGGGATTGTATCTTCAGTGAATGATAATTTCAAGATAGGTTAAAGAGCATTTGGTATAAAGAAGTCTTTGTATATAATTGTTTAAGGTTTATATGTTTCTGAATACGGGTTCATAATTACACTGTTTGTAGTCAATCAAAATATATACAGCATGTAATAAGAATGTATTAATTATCTTTATAAAATAAATTTATTCATGCGCATAAATGACATTTTCTTGTGTTAATGATGATATTATTAGAATATCAATTTTTAATTTATTTTCTTTCTATGTTCAATGAAGAACATATAATTTTAAGTGTAATCAAAATGATGATCACTAATGACCTGATCGCTAAGTGTTAATGCTCCTTTTAATAACTCAATTATATTGATAGAAAAAACATGAATTAACTCTCATGATAAAATAAATGTCGGTTGGGTTATTTTCATGGTTACAATTGTTAATCATTCAAATTTAATATATTTATGAAATTGTTAAATATTAATATAATTTGTTTTCATTGAATAATATTTATTTGAATATATTGTGCCATTTAGAAAAATTGACAACTTTTTCAATTATGATTAAATATTACAATATAAAATTGTTCCACTTTCAAATATTTATTTTGGTACTGTGACTGTACTCTTGTGAATTTATTTAATCTAGGTGACTTTTAACGATAATTGGTTGCAATAAATGAATGAAAAATATAATTTTTATGAAATTATTAATTTTATTTGTTGTAATTGTCAATGTTTTTTCACATTAATGAAACAATTAATTTCAGAATCTATATAGTTTTAAATGTGTTTACAGAGAATATTTATTGGATATATGCTGCTTTCATTTAGAATATATTTTGACGATAAAAATAGACTGATTTTCAATAACTTTTACTCTAATTCCTTATAAATTGGCCATTATTTGTTAAAATTACAAAGTAATAAAAATTTATTATGATTAAGTTAAGTTTCAAGTAAGTATATATTTTAAGTTAAATTTAAATTAATACTTATTTTCTGAATTAAATTTTAAATTCTTAAATTAAAAGTTAGTCAATCTTCAATTAATTTAAAATTATAAAGTAATTTTGTTTTATTATTTAAAATAATTAATTTTTATTTTAGATTTATTTGAAACTAAATATGGTTGTAAGTGATTTCATTTCATTAATAAATTTAAGATTTTTTATTTAGGTTAATGATAATTTAAAAGAATTTTTACTTTATAACATATATTTGGGAAATTACGAATATGTCAATTTTAATGTATCTTATATGTTTTTAAGTAAATAATTTGTAAATGAAATTACCTTTTGTAATTAAAAATATTTAGTAGGTTATTTAAGATTTTTGTTTTTCGGCGAAACTTGTGCTGAACATTTAATGAATTTAAATTATCCATATTTTATAATAATTTGTATTTTTAAATATTTTCATCATTTGCGATTGGGCTGCATTTTAAAGGCTTTCGATCAATCAAAACAACACTCACATACCAATTTTCAATAAACCACAAACTTTACCCTGCTTTAATAAATTCCCAGTCGACAACACTGATTATCACAGGTTTTGTTTTTTCAAGTCGACTGTTACATAACAAAATGTTCTAGGGTAACAGGTCATAACTTAATATCTATATAATCACATATGTTGTATAAATAACTCGTTTATGACATTTATTTTGGATTTTATGTACAATCTATTTATTATTTTTTTATTGTCTGTAAATAATTATTGATAATTTATGGTATCTATTTGGGATTTTATTATTTGCATTCAATCAATTTATTATTTGTTGTCGTTGTTTTTACATGAAACTTTAATTATATATAATTTTGAGATAAGATTTATAAATAATCAAGAATGGCAGATTAATTAACATTTTGTTAAATTAACTCTTTGGAAAATCGATTAACATTTTTTTAAAATCTGGAATTAACTTGAAATCAGCAGAAATAGACAATTGGAATTAACATTTTGTTAAAATTAAATCAAATAAGGACATAATTAGAATTTTGTTAACACTAATTATACCAAACACAAATCTTCCAAAGCTAATCTTGAAAAGAATTTAAAACCAGGAGCAGAAACGTTCCACATATTTTATCTTGCAGCAAAAAATATAGCATGCACCTACATGATATTCAACAGTACCAAATAATTCTATGTTTAAAAAATACTTGGAAAATTTTTAAATAAAAGTATGAATCATGTCCTTTGTTAAATGGACATGCGAATTTTTGAAAATTTTAAAATGGCCGGGGGTTTAAGTTTAAAAAATTTTGCATGTTAAAAAATACTTGTGAAATTTTTTAAATAAAAGTATGACTCATTCGATGGCTCATAGTCTTTTCATCGCAAAAAAGGTGACTTATCCGGTGACTCATTGTCTTTTCTCCAATGCATGACACGTTCTCTGGAGAAATAGGTTTTGACGCATTTACCAAAATTGAATTATGTTGTTCAATGGAGATTGCTACAAATGATTATGTGATTGGGAATACATATTGTGAAGCAGTGGCGTAACAACAGCTTGGCATTGGGGCAGTTGCCAAGGGAACCGCTAAATCAAACAAAAAAGAATATAAATGGCAACCACTTCATTAAAAAATGGTCACCGACTAATTAAAAAGAATTAAAAATAGCGACTATTAAAATAGATATTTCACTTTTATCCTCGATAACTAAAAAGCTAATAATTAATTATATTTAAATATATTTCATTTAAACCATTATAATAAACTTGATCGATTTAAGATTTTTAGTAACTGACAAAATTTTATAAAAAAGAAAAAAATAGACTGCAAACAGCAACAAAGCAGACAGATTTGGACTTGTTTACGAGCCTATGACCGTAAAGTACTAAAATCCCAGATCTCAATGCATTTTAAGCATTTAAATTATTTTTATTAAACACCAAATGATTGAACTATTGCAAAACAAAAAACCCGATGACATGTTTCATTTAGATATTTTAAATGTTCTCGCTACATGGGAATTGCAATAACCGTACCCAAATATCGAAAGAGCTCTAAATACATTTTTTACGATGCCAACACAGTAGACAGCGCTGAAAGGAGTTTCAGCAAACTAAAATTTATTAAAAATAAATTTACTTTTAATTGTGAGTTTCTAACTTTATGTATGAGTTAATATGACACAATGACATTATTGTTTTTATTTATAATACATGATACTTCAAGTATTACTGCAGTCTGGATTAACGCAATAATATCCAGTTTTATCGACCGATTTATTCAGTATTATTTATTATTGTTCATGTCTTTTGCATCTTTGATATCCATGTTGTATGACTGTCTCTGTCAGACTACGTAATTATTGTCATAAATAAAATAAGAGAAATTCAATTATTTTTTTCTAACTATTGAAAAGTCACAAAGCTGAAATTTGTCAATTTGTCAAGGGCGCCAAAAATAAATCAGCCAAGGGCGTCGAAAACCCAGTTACGCATCGGTTGTGAACATTTAGAAATTTAAATTCATCCAGAGCAACATTTTTTAAAAATTATGTGGGCCTCAGCACTAGTTTGTGGGCAAACTCGTTGAATGTTCTGAATAAGAATTATTATACGCTATTGAATAATAGCATATATGGTAAAAACTATGATTATGCAAATCAGCCACAAAACTAAAAACCTATACTTTGAAACCAACATTCAGGCTTTCAATCAAAATTGCGAATGACGTCATGGCGATATTATTAAATCGACTTTGTTTGGACAGGCCGTAGTTGACCTTTCGAAATTGCGAATGTATACGTTACAACTGAACTCGAGAAATATCGAAATCATTTCGATTGATTATATAAATATTTTGGCAGAATAGTTTGGTTATGTTGAAGTAACAAAAATAAATCAATTTTTAGTACACCATGCTATATTTTAAAAATCAATAAACACACTTTTTCAAAGTCTAAAAGGTGGGATGTTTAAGAAATTATGTAGCAGGTAGAAAGTGCTGTGGTCATACGCCTAGAAGTATGCAAGGAATTTTTAAAAAATTCCCTTTTTGTGTGTAGTAAAGCAAATATAAAACGAAAAATAATTCATTGTAATTGGATTACATATATTACATATATCAAATATTCCTTTTTGTAAGATTTTTATATTAATATGCATATATATTTCAAAATAACAATCATTATTATATATTGTTATTATAATGGAATTTCTTGATGTAATATTATTTATTTACATCAATTTTATTTCAAAATAGTGAATTAGTGCATATTTTTGTCATTTACAAGTTTTTTACAAATATTTTATTGATTTTAGAAATGATCCGTTGGTTAAAAACTTAATCCTTTAAATCCGAAAAACAACGTGAATAGGGCCGCCAAATTTGCAAAAGAACTTAAATAAGTTTCTATTAAATGTAATGTCGTTTTACAAATATTTTTAATTAGTTTTCAGCTTATTCGATATATACTTTTTAATCATTCGTTTTACGAAAGTATATATTGTATTCATTTTAATCTAGATCATTTTCAAATTTCTCTATTTTTAATGAATTAAAATTAAAATTTGATTTATCCATGTCAGTGTTAAAAGGAACTAATAAAGATTCTTGTGCTGAAAAGCTAAAATAAGTTTTCCTCCAAGTCATTGACATGGTGACATTGTTATATCATATATGGGTAGAGTAGCCAAAATGTAGCTCTGCTTAGGGCCGCCAAATAACTGGAACGGCCTGGGTGTCAATCGATAATCCAATATAATCAATTTAATGACCTTGAATTATTTCAAGTTTCTATGGAATCTGATAAGAAATAATTTTAACGTCGTCGAAAATACTGCATGAGTCAGTTAAAATTTCGTTTTTGGACTAATTCATTATGCGTCATTTGCTCAGAAACACTATAAAATGTATCGTATCTTGTGTCAATTCTAATTCTAAAATGTGATGTGGCACAAAGATCAGATGAAACGATAGTGAGGTTTGCAGTGAAGATTATGGAAGAAACAACGATAAGGAAAAATGAAAATCGGACTTTAGGCAACATTCGTTGTCTGTCACGAAGAAAAGCTTTAAATCGAGTCTTTTAACTTTGATAAGAATTGCAAGGTTTCTTAATGATAATTGCGAATTCAAAAACTATTTACGTAATTAGATATAGACTATTTAGCATATATTTTAAATCTTAATTTGGCTTTACAAGATAAAGAAATTTCAATGTTCTACGTCCAAAATAAAGTGAAAGTTTCGATAGACAATATTAAATTTGAGTCATAGAAGAGTTATGAATGGAGAATTCGACTCATTTTCTTCTTTGTGAATTACTGATAAATGCATGCATTAAGTATTCATACTGAGACTAATTATTTTTGGGTTACCCGATTAATTGAGTAAATATATAATCTATATCCGTGTTTTTCCGGGTATATTGAGAACACGGTTAAAGAGAGCATTTTGCCTTACATACCAAGTTCTGACACATCAACCAACCAAAGATGACTGATAGGAAATTAATACAATTTAATCAAGTTATGCGCATGCATCAACTAATCAGATTAAAGAAATGGATAGAAAATATTTGAATAATTAAAATTGAGTATGTATGTATGTATTATACAATCAATGCCATAAGACCAATTAGATACCAAATTGTAGAAATTTATGACGCACTAATAGATATCATGGAAGATGCATCGTTTATGGGTTCTTATGGAAACAAAACGAAAATTGATGCTAAAAATTTGGCACAAAATTTGAAAAATTATCAATTTATTTGTACTGCAGTGGTTTGGTACAATGTGTTATCAGAAGTTAATAGAGTGAATCTTATAATGCAGAATCCAAAATTTTCTATTTGTGCCGCAGTGGAAACAATTGAGCCCGTTTTTAATAATTTGAAAAAGTTCAGAACCGACGAAGAGTTTCAAAACCTTTTTATCACTGCTCGTGAATTAGCAGAAATAATTGATTGCGAACCCAAATTTGAGGAAATTCGAATTAAAAATCGAAAACGGAATTTTGAATACTAAACACTGACGACTTTGTGTTGAATTTTAATTTGTTAGACGTCGCTATCAACTCAATAGAGGAATGTTTCCAACAGCTGTCATATTATAAAAATACATTTGGATTCTTACATTCCATTTCAAAATTAACTACATGGAAGAAAGATATTTTAAAGTATTGTAAGGATTTAGAAATTATACTGAGCGATGGTAATAAAAAAGACATTGACGGTATTAACTGTCGGAAGAATTAATATTTATTTCAAGTTTGCTGAAACCATCAGATGATCCAAACGATGTTTTGAAATATATTTTACAGAATGAGCTGCTACCAATCTATCCAAATTTGTATATTGCACTAAAAATATTATTAACAATGCCAGTTAGTATTGCTAGCGGAGAAAGGAGTTTTTCTCGTCTGAAATTAATAAAAAACTATTTGAGGTCATCCATGTCACAAAAACCGACTATCTGGGCTATCTATTTTGTCCATTGAAAATGATATTTCGAGAGCAATAGATAAAGACGATATACTACGAGATTTTGCAAATATAAAAGCAAGAAGAAAATTTTAAACTTTTTATACAACTACTAGATTAAGGTGTCCAATTTTTTCTATATGTAATGCCACTGTATTAATTTTGTATAAGTTAGTGAATACTAGCTAAAGAAAGTAAGTTTTTTTTCTTTGTTTAAAGGTCATCGATTTGAAACAAAACCACAAAATTTAAAGTTGGTGTTACTGTAATTATTCCTGATTTATTTTTATATTTAATTATTATTATAGTTTAAGGCAATTTTATTTATTATAAATTTTGCATTTTTGTTGTGTATTTGCAAATGAATAATTAATAATTAAATCTGTGTTTTTGTTACTTAATTCTTCTACTCATAGTATTTATGTTTTATAGTTCATAAGAAAACAGTTTTTTACATTTTCACTAGGCCGTAGAGCGGCAAAATAAACCTTGCCTGTGGCAGCAACAAGTCTAGCACCGGCTCTGTATATATATATATATATATATATATATATATATATATATATATATATATATATATATATATATATATATATATATATATATATATATAAAGAAGGGATGTCTGTCTGTCTGTCTGTTCGCTATTTTTTTAAGTCCCTGTACCAGCTAACGCCACCAAATTTTCCATGATGATCCCATGGGTTCCTGGACGGGTTGACATGGGGTTGGTTTGACCATCGGGAGTGAAAGGGATTCTCTACCCCCAATTTTTTGGAAAAATTCATTAATGAATATCCAATTAATAAATATTTATTTTTTACCGTTTTTTATTAGTTAATTATCTAAATATCTACGTAATTCACTGTATAAATATCAATATCCCCAATTATTAATAAAAATTGTTTCCAACTAATTTAAATATTCGAATTTCTGCTTATAAAATGAGAAATATATAAATAGATCAAACTAAGGAGTATTCAGCAATTATTACAATATTAAATAATATAATTATATATACTTAAAAATATTAAATAAAGTATATTATCTACACATTATAGAGTATAATACTATGCTTAGAAATCAAATTGATACTTTTTGTGTCATCAATCCTTTAAATATATAATAAAAAAACAAATATTGAATATATATTTACTTAATAATAATTCATATTTGATCTTTTTTAATTTTAAATAGTAACTTGTGTAAAAATAAATTTAGTTTATTATGAGAAGACAAAAATGAAAAGTTTTCAACAATATCACAAAAAGCGATCTAAAAGAGAAGTTCTTTGGGAAGAAGCACATCAGCTGCGAGAAGAATATATCCCGAAATACTGAGACTCCAGAACAAAGACAAGTTTTATATGATACATACTATCAAATTATCTTGACTAATATCGGGTACCTCAGCTAGTAATATACTATAGTAGTTACATTAAAATATTTAAAACTATAGCATTGACCGCAAAATGAATATTGTAAATTAATATTGTAAAGTCCAATAAATTTATGGAATCTTTTATCAATTAACAGCAAAGTTATACAATATTTTAATAAATTTACATAAAATTAATCAATTAACATGTTTTTGAGTAAAACTTGCATTAGAATATTTTTAACTGTATTTTAACTCATAAATAAATATTGTACCATGTTTTATTAGTATAGTTATAAACTCATTTATCGTATTACCATTATTTTTGTAAAAACTAATATTCAACGCCAACATTTATTTACCTCTCTAATTAACTTAAATTCCACCTTAATTCCTCCTAAAAGAATTTTTCTTAAAATGTACAATCTAATAAATCCTCAAAATTGCCATAAAATCCCTTGTTATTTTATAAAAATCATAAAATTGAATGCATTAATTCTTTAACGTCACTATCCAAGTGACTTATCTATATATAAATGTGATTGTCTTTGTGTCACAGCACAAATCAACGCCTGATTAATAAAATAAGTTAAATTATTTAAGCTGAATACTGTTTGAAATAATATATTTTTATGTTTTGATTGAATTTCTATGAATTATCTATGAATTATGTCCGTATATCTGATTATCCGGGCGTAGAAGCAAGGATTGGGTATTTATCAGTAACTAATATCAAATTAAAAATGTTATTTATCTTATAATAGTAAATTATAAAATTTTTCATTTCACGATTTATTCATGTCACCAAATATCCATCAATTAATTCGTTGTTAGTAAACCATGCAAAATCTATATTTATAATTTTATGAGTTATATACTACCGTTGTACACTGGCTTAGTTTACTAGTTTACCCTAAATACATTTAATTCTCATAAATGATCATTAATTTTATATTTCATTTTTCAAAAAATAAACCAATTTTGGATAAATAATTCAGAAAGCAAAATCGTAGTATTTTTTTTCTTTGATAATTGAAAAAAGATTTTGCAATCCATATTAAAAACAACCGAGTTTTTTCTAATCTAACAGTGCTTCTCCAAACTATGAATATAAATATCCTCAGATGCTTAAAATAAAGAAATAAAGTTGTAAAAGTGTTGGTTGATGAGGGTAGGCCCATAAACAAATTCAGTCTCAATTAGTACTATAGAACCGGGCCGAAGTAAAATAGAGTGAACGTGTTTGATGAAGAGCAATAATAAGATTAATTTTAAAAGTAATAGCCAGTGAACAATAATTCAATATGAACTACGTCTATGTAAAAAAAACATTTCTTTAATCAGTGTATATAATTATTGATATTTCATTTTATTATTGTATCAATTTATATCCTTCAGTGTATACGATTATTTATATCTTTCATTTTATATTGTTAAGTGTATCTTTATTGATTTTATTGTACTCATTTTACTAGGCTTTATGAATACATTTTTTCTATCAAGTTACAGTTCTTACAATTAAAAAGAGTAATTATTTGGATAAATGTCGTGCAAAATAAATGTCAATTATAATAATTTCTATATTAGTACAGTTAATAAATTTCTATTCAATAACATTAAATCATAGAACTTAATAAGCACGTGAAATTAACATAAATATTCGCATTTGTATATAAATTAATATTAAAATAAATAATTACAAACCAACAGGAATATAGAATAATATAAATATTTACTTAAAAATTTAGTATATTTAGTATATAACCAGTGCAAGTTGTGACCTCAATTATTATTTTGAGACTTCAACAAAAAAATGCTCTGAGAAGAAAATATGCCAAACATTTAGTTATTAGATTTCATTAAACGAAGGTCAAAATATGAGTCGTAGAAATTTTGCCTACGTCAATCAAAAACTGTTTTAGGAAGTTTGAATTCTATGATGACTGAGATATTAAATTTTAAAATATTAAATCTCAAAAATGTTAAAATATAAAGTTTTAAATATTAACTGAAAATTGATGGGTTACAAGTAGACCACATTTTACCTTTTCGAAATTTTTCTAGCGTAACCCAGAATACATTGGCGTGTTACCGCTTGATACCCGTTGAGTGATCAACGTTGGCACTGTATCAAGTGGGTGAGTACCAGCAAAAAGGAGATATTTTATCATTCCAAAAGCACTTACGTGCTTTAGAAATTTTCCGTCGGCACTATGTGCCTTTAGATTTTTTAATATTTTACCATTATCTGGACATGCCTAATCAAATAACGAGATTGCAATTTCGTGCCTTGATTTGAACTGACGGCAACTTTGTGCCTTCAGAATCACACCGATTTGGGGATCACCCCGGAATGCTAATTGACATTCCGGGTCATTTATTAAATTGGGGAAATTTCCCAAGACATAAAAATTTAATTTCATCTAAAGATACGAATTTATTCCTGATACTCTAATTACCTAAAAATTACAATGGATCCTTAGGACCTATGAGCTCAAACAGGTTCTCCCAGCGAAATATGGAGTCAAATTCCACGTGGCTTATTTTATTTTATATTGATTATTTAATGAACTGTGAGTATATTTTCCTTTATATTTATTTATTAAATTTTTTATAAACTTATTTTTATCTTATTTTGATGAATAATAATAATAATAATAATAATAATAATAATAATAATAATTAATTTATTAAAAATTTTGATTATTATCTTTACTGCATGGTAAAGGCTTCTCAAGTGCCTATTCAAGATTATTTTTCTTTTTTTTAAATTATCATTTTTGCAGATCAACTGCACATTTTTGAAGATGGCATCTAAGTGCCCATTAAATATTGATTTTTGCAGATTACTACATAACACTTCTGAAGATGGGACTTAAGTGCCTTCCTAATGGAAATTTTAATTCTGGAACTTAAGTGCCTCGATTACTATTATTTGTCAGCCGCTTTTCCTTGTACACCGCCGAGACGTAAACCTCAACACACAGCCATTCAATCAAACCCGACTTCAACACTCACATCAAATCAATCAACTCCACCAATCACATTCAAAGAATAATCGGATTCACCAATCATCACGAGGAGTCGCCCAACATTCGGCCAATAAATCTAAGTTCCACTGCCCAAACTTCACACTTGTGCATTATTTCTCTTTTTAGCTCGTGCAATTTTTCGTATGCTTCAATTTGATAATCGGATTTGATGCCGTCTGATGCATTTGTTTTGATGAATATCGGGTGTTTCGACCAGTCAGAGGGGGAATGTCACTCACCTCTGACTGGCAGTTTGTTGGATGCTTCTTTTGTTTCGCGTCTGTGTGCGCGGTCTGAATTGTTCGAATATTGTTGGTGTGCGCACACAGATGCGAGAAGTAGTTTTGATTTTCTTGGTTTTCTTGTAAAATTTTAGAATTATGTTTTTGTAGAAACTATATTAATTTTGTGGTAAATTTTACTGGTAAATTTTCGAATTCTGGAAGTGTGGATTTTTTAAATCGGAAATATGGAAGCGAAGACGAACAGGGTGGAAGATTTCGTTAGGGCGTCTACGTAACCGGGCTTTAGGAGATGGATCGGACCCTGGGGAAGAACAAAGGAGAAAGGAGGCATACGAAGACAAGTATGAGGAAGTAACGAACGAATTTGAGGAGCTGAAGAATAATGCTCTGGAGTTAGGACGAGAGAAAGAAGCGAAGGGAATTGAGGCAGATCTGAAACGATTAGAAGCGGATTTTAGCAGAATCGGTGATCTGGTCCTCACGCAGAAGGAAGAAAGTTTTAGAGTAGATTCGCTGAAGGTCACTGAGAAAACAGTTAGGAGTGAAGAGCCCAATGAAAAACAGAAGTTCATAGTGGGATTGAAACCCTTGCAGCTGCCGATATTTAATGGAAGGGTAATGGAGTATCCTGGATGGAGGGCAATTGTGAGAGCCTGCATCGAGGACACAGATGAGCCGAGCGAGAGAAAGTACTTGTACCTGAGACAGTACTCGGAAGGGAAGCCGTTGCAATTGATTGCCTATATTGGATATGGCTCGCAGGCTTTCGAGGCGGCTATGAAATTACTGAATGAGGGGTATGGGGGACCAGAAAGATCCTATTCAATGATGCTGGACGCGGTGCAGAGATTCTTTCCAGTGAGGCTCAATGTATTGGAGGACCTAGAGCGGTTTGAAGAGCTGTCTGATGCCGTCTGATGCATTTGTTTTGATGAATATCGGGTCTAACCATTTAATTTTTCGTAGAGATTGGCAAAATTCTATCATAAAATTTTCAAATACATCTCGTTTTTCCACACTTGCTGCATAAAATTCTGCACAAAGTTTAATAACGGTTTTAATTTCTGTTAAACTCAACGGTATTTTCGTTAGCTTCATTAATACTTCTGTCAATCTCTGAGAGTTTATGTAAGGTTCTGTAACTAATTTTCTAGCCTTGGCAATAAGTATTGTACTCTTTTCACTTTGCATATCAGTTTTATTTCTGTTTCTTATAGTATCATCAAGATTTAGTAGAATGAAAGACGAGTACCCAAACTAATCGTTCCTCAAAAAAGAAGCGATTGAATCAATTCATTAAATGAAAGTCATATTTTAGTAATATTTGTTTGATTATTTTAATTTTAACATTATGATAAAATGTAATGTGACATGTAATAATTGGGATGTTACAATTTTATTTTAACTTTGACTATTGTTGGGTTATTGAGTTGGTGATAAATTTAAATGTTACTCTGACTCCAAACGTGCCTTTATACGATCCACAAATAACACTTGACAACAGAAATCTTTATTGATAATCACAATTAAACTTTCTCTTTACACTGACAATCAATACAACACTCTGCTTGGTGTCTATACAATGCTTATTACAACACTCGGTAAGGAATAGCACTTGCGTATAACACCGGATTAAAAGATCACAAATTACTGATTGGTTTATCAACTGTGACTTTGAGCTGGTTGTTTTCTTTGACCTTCTCCACATGTTTATTCAAATAATCAAGTAACTTCTTTTCGTTTAATTTTTTAATTAATTCTTTTATTCAAATCTTCTCCAATAATTATTCTTCACAATTATTTTTTATACAATTCTTTCACAATAGTTTCTCCAACAACGTTTCAGTCCGACGTTGTCTAATTTTTCTCCAATAATTTTATCTCCCAAATTGTCTTAATTTCGCGTCACTTTTTGTCTCTAATTTCGTCTCTGCTAGTTTTTCTTTATATAGTTCGCTTCTATTGTGGCACTCAAGATAATCAAGTGTTTTCCATTTTCTTTCTCCTGCTTTCCCCGTCTGTTCCATTTTTATCTGTGACGGCTGTCAAGCTATTTTCCCTCTTTCCTTTTATGTTTAGCCGCCTTCTCTAAGCAATTACGTTATCGCTGGCAGGCTGTCGAGATAAGATATTGTTGTTTTCCTTTTTTTTCCGATTCCAAAATTCCTTTTCCTTTTTGTACTAATTAAATAGTACTGACTTTGGCTTTTATTTTCTTGTTTAATTTCTTTTGTTTCCTTCATCTTTCTCATTTCTCATTTCTTTTTACTTCCGTTTTTTTCTGAGTTCCCATAGATCGTCCCGTTTGTTATGACGATCTTCCCCCAGGTATTTTTATTTATTTATTTATAAATTGTTATTTAGGTATCCTCAACACTATTAATTGGTAATTTTTGTTTACCGTTTGGATCACAATTTCTATTTATGGCTGTGAGGTGTTTTAAATAACATATTAAATTATTATTAAATGTTTTATAAATATATGATTGTATGTTGAAATCCTTACTTATTCATTAATTATTATTTTAGAAAGAACTCAAGCAAATTAACTATTTGTTTTAATATTGTTGTTATCAAATAAAGTTTGAAAAATGATGAAAAAGCTTGTGAGACATATTTCAAAACATTAAATGAAGAATTAAAGAAATCGTTAATGTTTATTTAGCATGAAGATACAAAATTAAAAAAAATAATCTCAAATGCAAGACTTTTGAAAGTCATCTGATAAAGTTCCGTTAGAATAAAATTTAAATTAAGATAAGGAGGATAAAAATTTGGAATTCCGTAAGTAAATAGATAATCCCAATTCAATTTATAAATTCGTGTTAATACTTGATAATTTGAATAATTTATTTGTTAACTAAACATTCGATGTACTAAAATTTTGGCCGTTTCCTTTTTATAGTATGAACTCTTCAACTAGCAGAAAAATCCAGGTGCCTAACCAATCTAACGACAATGCCGCGACTGGAAGAAGGAAGTTAAGAGAACGAGTTTCAAAACTGCAGAAATGTATCAACGAAATGGAGGCCTCTTGGCTCCAGCCAACCGAAAAATCTCCCATTTAGACAAATGTCATGAAGAGCGGAGCAGAACGGAATTTTGTGAAGCGATAACATGATCTTCATTGTCGACCATATACGCAGGAGAAACCCGATAGTCGACTCCCACGGTTACCCGATCCGACCTCACTTGAGACAATACCTAATTCACCACCTGAATTCATTTCAGTAATCTCGACATCCCCAGTGTACCCGTCGATACCGTTTCTCAGACAAGCGTTGTTATATACCAGTGGTCGCAATTACGTGGCACGCGTGCCAAGATTGGCACGCATGATAAAAATATGAAAAAATAAATTTTGTCGCAAAAATAGATTTTATTATTTATTTTTTTACTTTCAATCATTAAGATAATTTTTTGACAGTTTTTTTTTGTTTGTTAAAAATATTTGTGCTTTACCTAGTCCTAGTGTTTTGTTTAAAAATACAATCTTTTTTTGATATTTAGAATATTATCGAATAAAGAAAATGAAAACGTTCGAAAAAATTCGTTCAGAAAACTTTCAGAATATTTCACTGAATTACATTTGGTAAGTTTTTTTTTATTTTTGTTAAGTTTTTATTGTAGTTTGGTTTTTGTTATTAGCCGTTCAAAATGAATAAAACTTCAACAGATAATCGTAAAGATTCATTTCAAGATTCTTGGAAATTTCTTTATGGGATGATTGAAAAGAATGGCAAAGCACATTGTGTTTTATGTCTCACATCTGTAGTTTTTCGTACAAACGTCATTTTGAATCCAGCCATTCATCGATTGCAAAATTAAGTTTGGAAGAAAGAAAACATTTTTTTTCGAAAAAAATTGAGAATCTTCACTGCCAATCAAGTAATATGAACAAATTTGTAAAATCGACAAATAATATAACTGCCGCTAGTTTTAATATAGCAAAAGAAATTGCTTAACACGGAAAACCATTTACTGATGATGATTTTTTTAAAACTACTCTTTTGAATTGTGCTGAAAACTTTTTGAAGACTTCGATAATAAAGATAAAATAATCATGCGCATTAAAAAACGTTCAACTGAGCCCAAATAAGGTTAAAGATAGAATATTAAAACTGCGGGAAAATATTTTTTCCCAGTTAAAATCAGATATTTGCTCAGCTGAGGTATATTCAACCACTGAAATAAAATTACGAGGACAAACCAAACTGACCGTTACAAGCAAACCATGTGTTTGATCGTGTTCAAACCTGCAAGTTGTGGTGTGTAGTTTTACAGACGCAAAAATGTTTTGATTTGAATTGAATGGGGTTCTTATGATGACTGTCTGTAGACGGTTTTAGTGGTTAAAGGGTTAAGTATACAAGACTCACTTGAAAATCGATTCCAACATATTAAAAAAATCGAACATTTAATTAAGTTTATCCGATATCCTGACAAGTTTATTCCGGACAATAATTTCGGTGAATTTATATGGCTAGACTTTGATGATTTCGATAGTGAACTGCTAGAATTCCAAGCCAGTTTGATTTGACGTGAAAATTTGTAGATTTTAGAATAATGGTCGAAAGTCAATTAAGAGAAAATGATATAACATTTAACATGGACGATGAAATTCTAAAGTTGTGGCAAAGTCTTCCAAATCAGTTTTCATTAAAAAAGCTAGCAATAGCTGTATTAACAATATTTCCTTCAACTTACTTTTGCGAATTCTTATTTTCTCAAATGAATGTAATTTTAACCAAAACCAGAAACAGAATGGCTTGTGACAATTCCGAAGCTTGTGTTGCTTTAAAAGTAACCAATTACATACCAAATATAGACCACTTAGCGTCGCAATTTATACAAAAAAGAGCTGATACTGGACAACAGTAGAAAAAATATTTTGTTCTTTACTAATTTAAGTAAACTTTTATTTATTGTTTAATTTTTGATATTTTTTATTTTTCGTTGTTTAATTTTTATTATGTTTTATTTAATTTAATTTTTGATATTGAAGAATATATCTGATATTTTTGTTTTCTTTTTGATATTTAAGTTTTTTTATATTTAAATATATTTAAATATAAATAAAATCAAAGTATAAATGAAATAAATAAAAATTAATATAAAAACGAATGAGTGCATATTAATTTCTTACATTTCGATACTATTTTATTTTATGGAATAGATTCGGCACGCCGAAATAATGGTTTGAGGAAAATCATCTTTCTTGGCACGATACCTAAAATCTAATTGCGACCACTGTTATACACCCTACTGCAGTTCCTCAACTGAAGGTAGATCCGTAAAAGAACCATTACATAAAAACGCGTCGAATGCGACGACAAAGAGCAAAGGCCTGGTGAATCGCGGAGCTGGCCGTACTCGCATAGCCTCAGTGTATAACGCCTGGCCAACCAAACCCTTCAAAGTCAATGCACACGGCTCGGGCACCACCGCGTTTCAATGATGATCTAGATGTCCCGTACTATTGCCTTGATGTGTTATTTTAATCTCCGAACTGTTATGAGTTATATTTCTGTTTGAGAATTTTGATTTTGTGCTCTTTTCCTCAGTAATTCTCATATTTAAATTTTCCTGCACTGTTGATGTCATCAAAATTCACCAAAATTCAAACTGATGACTTTTTTAGTAAAGACCTAAGTTATTTTATCGAAAGTCCTATTGTTTTAGGTTAGTCGAGCAGTCTGATTAAGCAGGCTCACTACATACAGTACCAACGTGTCTCACCCATATGGGCACGCAGCTGGTCGATTGCAACAGTCGTGCTTGGCTCTCTAAGCTTTATCACACATAAGAAAGTTCAAGGCCCCTTAGTTTTAGGTAAATTCCCTTAACTTTTCGACTTTCTCCTGTGAAATAGTGAGATTTTAGAAAGTTTGGTTAAAGAGGGTCACGGACTGATAATTGGATACTTGTTTTGAGATTATATTGAAACGGCTTTTTCATTGAAAAGTTCATATCGATATTAACGATATATTATTGAATAACTTAGAATGATTGTCAATATCTGGAATTTCGAAATCTTCAATTACGATTAAATTGGCTATTGGTGCATTATGTAGGACCCCTGCAAGTTTATTATTTTAGGATGCTACGTTTATATTTCATGTGAGACAAATAATCCGCGGCAATAAATAAAAATGGGATTAAGTATTAAACATTAAACGACTTCTTATAAAGGAAATTAACAAAGCGATTTAAATTAAAGATCTCGCCTAATTAGTTAATTTAATAAATAATATAATAATCATTTTACAGTAATATAAAATAATAGAATGCTTGTGGGATGAACATAATAATAATTGTAAAAAAAATTTGTACCTTCATTATTATTTTATTGATAACTTTAGTTGCTGAAAAATTAAAATCTAATATCTCGATTGCATCCATTGTTACAATTCTACAATCTGTTACAATACCTTCCTCTTCTAAGCTAGTTACAATGTAATTTAAATGGTAAATGACTTTATAATAAGAAAAACTCACAATATTTCTAAATAGTCCTCATCGATTTGATAAGATATAATCAAAGAAGTTGAGGAACCTGATAAATTTGAACCAAATATTGATAAACACTCCTAAGCATAAATTTGAAAAATTTGAATTAAAAAGATCTGTACAATTAATATTGTTAAGTTTATTTTAAATGTGAAACATTTCTGTGATATTTTATATTGCTGGAATAGCGATTCTTGAAGAAATAAATTTCCTTGAATACACTTAGAATCTTCAACTGTAATTTTCAACCCATCTTTACTAGCAAAAATTGTAGCCAGCTAATTAAACAAATAAAAATTAACTAAATAAAAATGAAGAACCAAACCTCTTTAAAATTTAATGATTTGAGAATATTAATAAGATATTTACAATCATCTAATTTAATATAAAAGCCTGGAACTTTTAGAATAGACATTTTTTATTTTTTATTTTAATTTAGTATTTCAGATCTTTAATTTTATTGATATACTAAAACAACAAATCTAAAGATTTTTAGAAATAAATTATAGTTTATTTTTTGTAATAAAGAATGTCAAAAAATAAAATGATTATATTTGAATGTTTGTATATATTATTATATATCCAAACAGAAATTTAATTAATTAGAAATTATTAATAAGTTTATAAAATCATTATATATCTTGTTTCCGGTTATTAGTAAAATATGTTTTCAAAATTTTTTAAAAACAGGTTTATTATTGGAGTGTGGATTATTTTTAAAAACGCAGCTTAATTAAATAGTGTATTTGGTCGACAGTAAAGTATTATATATTTTTGTATTTTTAATAGATAAAAAAATTTAATTAAAATAATTTAATGTCTTTAATCAGATAAATAAAACCGATGGAATTGTTTCGGAATCCTTATGACAATTTTACATGACTCAATTTTGATAAATAATAATATTCAAATAATAATTATAGTAATCCGTGAGGCGACTTATTATAGGACTGCAGCTTGTAAGACGTATCTAAAAGTATCAATTAGTAGAGTGCAGCTCATAAAAAATGTGTCTTTTAGCAAAAAATCAGTAATCAAAAATTAATTGTTCTGAAGTGCTATATATATATTTGTAAAAGTATAATATCTATAGAAAAATCTTATATTTTTATTTAGCGGGTTTTATTTTAATTTTGAATTTTAAAAATTATTAATAAAATTATTAATAAGAATTATTAATTCGGTATTTCTTTGTGAAAAATGATAAATACTTCAAAAAAATTAATATAGCTAGTTGATTTTTACTAAATATTGTTTGCAATTTTAAATACTTATAATATGTAATTAATGTATTCTTTAAAAATGTTCATTTTCAAGAGGCACTATACTATAGTGACTATAGCAAATAAAAATATAAATGAATTAAAATATATAATTTTCTCTAAATTTAGTGTATTTTAAAAAATATTTTGATTTTCTATTTATTTTAAATTTCAATTTACATGTTTTGTTAGTTAAAAAACTTTGTTTACGACTTAACAAATTTTTTTGATATTATATTTTTGATCATATTAATAATAAATGAGAAATTGAAAATTGTCAAAAAGATCCAGATTTATAAATTTCCAAAGACAGATTTCCAATATAAACATTTCCTAAATCAAAAAATAATTTAACAGAAATTTTCAACTAACACGCAGTGGTTAATTATTAAATATTCCCTCATTTCTATTTATTTGCACTATGTTTGATTTGAGGAAATAAATAAAAATTGATAATTTCCTTAAATGGGAATCAGACCAAATGTAATTATGCATTTTCTATTATTTTCATTTTTTTGAATTATTTTATTCAAAAAATTGAAATTGATTTATTCGATTCAAAAAAATTTTTGTTCACAGAATCAAATTGGCGTCAATTTATGCAATTAAATTTTATAAATTTTAAATAAACACTAAAAATTCAATTAATACGACTACGTGAATGTAACGAGATATGTAATATTTTATTTTAGTAATATTTTAATGCCTTTTTATATGCGATTTATTTCATATATTTTATCAAGCTCAATATTGGTATCAGTTACTTTATAGTATTTTTTGAGTATTTTTAAAAATTAATTAATATTTAATTAATTGATGAAAAAGGGTGGATTAATTAGTTAAAAATTAATGTTAACCAATAGAAATTGAGGAAAGTCAACGTAAAATGTAAAATTTCAATCATTACTGAATAGGTGATGTGATATCAAAATTTTGGGAGGAAAATTAATTGATCTAAGCCGTTATGTAAGAATGAAAATTTTTAATTAAAAATTGTGTCATTTGAAACATAATACATTGCTTTCTAAGAGATTTCCAGAAAATGATGTAACATAATTTGAAATTTTACATATTATTGTTGTGGTTATCGGTAAAATAATAAATTAGCAACTGTTAGACTTCAATGAGGGTTAAAATTTAGAAGAATAAGGATTTCAAAACAATATAGACTTTTGTTGATCAGCACTGCTACAATCTAGTTTTTACTTTACTAATTACAAAAATACAGTCTTTATTGAGTTGTTAAGTCTATTTAATAGATGGTCTTGTAGGATTTGATTTCTGACCGCGCGTTCTTTACATTAAATAACATTGAGCTTAACAAATAGTTTTTATAATAAATTTTTTTATAATAAATTCACAAATTCAATCACTATCCACATTCTTAAAATAATTAATTAATGGTAAACTAATCAGATGACCCTTCGAACGGTTAATACTTTGGGCAAAACAATAACTTCTCTGCAGTTAGGGTTTTATAATTTCTCCTGGTCTTTCTATAGTTTCTCTTCAGTTACTGATTCTTTTCTAAATTTTGACTTTACACTATATTCTAGGTAAGCATTATTGTTGTCTCTGCTTTTATACTATTTGATAGATAAGCCAATTATTGACTAAATCATGTTATTTGAGCAGTAAATTACCAATCCAAATTAATTGATCATTTTCCAATCAGTAGTTCACGAAAACTGTAATTATTAATCTAATAGCGATAATAATTCCTGAGCTCTAAAGAGATTCTAATTTTCTAATTATACCATAATTTATTAGATCGATACTGCTCCTGACCTATGCGGAATTATCAGCTAATATTTTTTTCTGAATAAATAATTAATTAGTTAATTAGATTTCATTTCTTTTATACTTTTATAATTTTTTTTAATTTTTATTATATTTTATTTTTAATTATATTTTTGAGTTTTTCGTACCTTTAAATTTATTTGTGTAATTTTATGTAATACCTTACAAAGTGCTTATTGTAACACTGTGTGACGAAAAATTTGTAATTTTTTAGCTCGTCAAGATATTTCTATTGAGTTTCCCTGTAATAAAATATAGATCAAATTTAATTATCTATAACATGGTTTGATCAGAAAATTAAAATGTTGCGTTGCATGTGTTACGCACATGTTTTGCTATGAACTTTGTCCTATAAAATTTCTTTGTTTTCACTTTAACAGTGTATAGATGAAATTTAAGTTTTTACAAATGGGTCTGATCAAATTTTCAAAACACAACACACAACAATTGTTTTTAAAAATTTATTTAATCTTAAGATTGTCGTAATTAAGGTAAACTTTACCCGAATTACTGCCAATCCATGACCCATGACATAGGATTGCCTATCCATATTGTTGACTTATTAAATTGACAGATTAAATTTTCGAAGTTATTTGGTTGAAAATAAAACTTTATTGTGCTTGATCTTGTTGTTCAACATTTTTAATCATAATTATTATTTCACTTATAACCTACTTTTATCCTTTCGAATAGGCGTTTTAAATGAAGAAAATTTATATATTCAACTTTTTACAAAAGTCCTTTTTAGGCAAATAATCAAATTCGCCAATATAGATACAGTATATATTTCTTCTGAACGATTGATATTGAAATCAATTTAATAATATATATATACTAAAGGCGTCTTTAGAAATTTGTCGCCCCTGTGCTATAAACTATAATGTGCCCCTAAAAAAACAATTTTTACAAAAATATATTATGTTTATTAATAATATTATACATTATTGCATATACATATATTAATATTATATATTACATCATTTTATTTCAATGACTAGGATAACAAACGAACAAAAAAAAACAATAAAAAAATAGTACTAAATTAACATTAGCTTACAAAAATTCAACAGTCTAATGTTTACTTTAAACAAAAAATTCTTAGATCACAATGGAAAATTTTGTTGAAGAAGTTAT
>CAUHTR010005685.1:11593-22739 GCA_959609185.1 Schmidtea polychroa | reverse complement strand
TGTTACAAAAATATATTTTTTAAAAATAAAATTATATTGTATTTTGTTTCTAAAAATTTTTCTTAATATAAATTCATTACAAAATCAATGTATGTATATTTTTCATTTATGATATAGGTACTAAGGCTTCATCTCATTCCCGCAATTTTCAACTACCAGGATTCCCGGATAAAATTTTTATATTCCCGGGATATCGGGATCCCGAAAATTTTTTTATTAAACATTAAAATTAAAAAAATTATCTTATAAATAAGAAAAAATAATGTACATCTGTTTAAAACAAAAAAATCAGTTTTAATTAAAAAATATAAACATAAAATACAAAATAAATAACAAAAACAAATAAACAAAACAAAATAGATTTATGAAGTTCCCTTTCAGGATAATAGAGGGTAATTATTTTAATTAATTATTTTAATTAATTATTTTTAAAAAAGTTTTTTAAAAAGCACAAATACTTAATGATGACCGCATTTTTGTGACAAATAGACTAGCACAGAAAAAGCTCTTTCATATTCAACCGATGTCGGTGGGACGATCATCAAAGCAATAAATAATTTGTATAAATTAATTCTGTCTAGCTTAGATATAAACCTAAACCGAAAATTATCTTCGGAAATTACAGCAAATTTTTTTAATTTTTATATAAAATCACATTATTTCATATTGGTATTATGGGACGAGATTTTGGAGATGGATTTGGTAGAGACCTTCGTTCAACTCTATTAGCATTCTACAGCAAAATAAAACGTTTGGGTTCGTGTAAAATAAGCTTAAAATAAGTTGGAATGTGCAAACATTAAATATGTAAATCTCTAAAAATTAAAAATTAAATTTAAAATTAAAAGAAATCAAAATGACATATTCCGTAGAAAATGGTATGTTCGGTATCGTGATAACAAAGACCTTAAAGTCGCATAATTTTTAAACTTTGTTTTAAGCCAGTGATCAGTGACCCAGACTCGAAGGCAAATTATAATCGCCCGATGACGTTGGAATTTTGCAGTTAATTCACTCAATTGGTTTCACTTCTAATCTTGATCTATGCTGACGTCATTAGTCTCATTGCCAAGTTTCCATTGGCCGTCGTTGTTGATATTTATTTAAAAGGGTTCTTTAAATAATTAATAAAATAGCTTTTGTATAATATTAAAATATAAAATTATTGTCTATCAGATTGGTCATTGGCTGGTGGGGAGGGGGCTATTTTAAAAATTTTGCAGGGGCCCAGAATTTGAAGTTACGCAACTGCATTATTGTCGCTGCTGTGGATTGATATTAAAGAGTGCATAATTAAAAGAGTGTAATTGAGAAATTTGTATCAAAATTTGTTGAAATTTAATAAAGTGTTCTGTGTTAGGTTTTACCTTGATAACTGAGATAAAGAGCACGAGCAGAAAGTCAGAATCAGTTCCGACTTTAACACTGTTTTAATTTTATATTTTATCTCATATTCATACAGTTCTCTAGAAAAATTAGATTACTACTAATTCAGATCAATGTATTCCTTCCAAAACGTGTCCGCAATCATGTACAATATTCTCGATGATTCGCTTGAGAATGATCTCGCAAAAAACTTTCTTGATTATTTCTTCCACCTTGAGCGGTTCCTTAACGATATTCAAAGTCAAAATAAAGAAATCATTCAATTGATAATGAAAGTTTCACTAAAAGCAAGTGAAATGAATTGATGGAAAACAATTTAGAAAATACTTACAAATTCTAGCCAATTCTGATTTTTTGAAAAAACGATTTGATGCTTTTATCAGCACTGAACTCTACAAATCTTTGGATTTCGATATTTTGACTTTGGTTATATCTTTTATGAAATTACTTTTATCAACGATTCCTGGATTGGTTTATGATGTGCTTTATCCTAGAATTATGAATATCAATTTGATGATCGACAAACAAGAAAAACACAAATGAATGTGTTTGCGAAAGCATTTTAAAGGAAATTGAAGAGTTGAAAATGTTAGCAAATTCGACATCTACATTCAAGAAAACGGGCCATTTCAATAGAATTCGAAAACAATATGGAACCGCCTGATGATTTTAGACAGTATAGTGCTTATCCGACAAAAAATGATCTATTGGATATAACAACAATGGAAGTGTTTCTTAGAAAAAACAAAGTTTTTGGAACGTACAATTCAGTGGATGATTACCTTGATACCCAATTTCGTTTATTGCGCGAAGATTTCATCAACCAATTAGAGAAGGAATAAATAATTATCTAAATTCAATCTATAAGAAATATCAACCAATCAAAATTTACAAAAACGTTCAAGTTGTCAATTCTTTCCCATGTAACAAAAATGGAATTGTTTACATGTTAAAATTTGATAACGCACGATTGAAAAATATTAATTGGGAATATTCCAAAAGATTTTTGTTCGGATCTTTTCTATGTCTTTCAAATGATAATTTCAAGTCATTCATCTTTGCAACAATAATAGATAGGAATGTTTACAATCTGTCCAAAGGACTTTTGACAGTAAAATTCGACGAGACAAAACCAAACAAGAACATTCATTACACTTTAGTGGAATCTAGCACGCTATTTGAACCTTACAAGCATGTCTTGATAAAGCTACAAGAAACTAGTGACATTAATCTTCCCATGAAGGAGTATTTAGTGTATATTCAAAAGGAAATCTCTTTCCCGAAGTATTTGATTGAGAAGTCTGAATTACATTATGAAATGAATGAGCATTCTATGATAATCGGTATTAAAAATCAAATTTGGCCAACCGCAAATGAGTTGTCAATGGATGATTCACAATTCAATGCTTTTAAAAGTGCCTTAACAAATGAATTGGCCATAATTCAAGGTCCACCTGGTACAGGCAAGACATTTCTCGGTTTGTCCATTTGCAAAGTTCTTATGGAAAGCGTCCAAGCGAAGATTGATAATTTCGGTCCAATATTAGTAGTGTGTTATACAAATCATGCATTAGATCAGTTTCTAGAAGGTATCCTAGAGTTTTCTGATAAAATAGTTAGAGTTGGCAGTAGAAGTAAGTCTGAAAAAGTCATTAATTATTATTTGCCAACATTGAAAGATGCTGACCGAATATTTGATAATCAGAAATCGAGATGCGAAAACGAAATGACAGAAGTAAATAATGAATTAATTAAATTGCAAGCTATTACTGATTTGTCTCACAATTATATCATAAATTATGAAGCAATTCAACAAGAAATTCCAGAAGGTCACCGAGAATGTATTAAAGAGGTCGGCATGAAAAATTGGTTAATTGGATATTCCGTTCAATATACTAAATCTCAAATAAAAGTTATGGGAAAAATTGTTATGGCTTTGATTCAGGCGGAAATAAGGAATCTGTTAAAAACATTTGACTACAGTTGGATCGAAGAATGTGAAATTGAAATAATAAATGAAAAGGATGGAGAAGAAGACAGTTATGATGAGCGAGTTTTATGGGAAGATTATTTCGATATCAAAGATTTCAATTATAAATATCATCGCATTTGTTCTTCTTTGAAAATCACAGATTTCCATATTGACCCATTGCAAACCGGAAACAATTTAATAAGTAAATTTTTATCAACCGAAGAGGAATTGCCGGAAGAAGAAGTGAAGAATCTTAATTGCCTAATAAATCCTGAATGGAATGAGAGATGGAAGCTTTATCGATATTGGAAGGCCAAATATTGCTGTTCATTAACGAAACAAATAGAAATTGCTGAAGAAAAGTATCAAAATCTTAATAAGGAATTAAATGAAATCAATTTCGAAGAAGATCGCCGAGTAATGATGAAGAAAAATATAATTGGAATGACAACAACTGGAGCAGCGCGATATGGGAAAGTGTTGGAACAAATCCAATGTAAAATAATCATCTTTGAAGAAGCTGCCGAAGTTTTGGAAAGTCACATTATTGGATCATTGAACCCAGGATGTGAGCATTTGATTCTGATCGGAGATCACAAACAACTAAAACCGAATCCTGCTGTATATGAATTAGCCAAAAAATATAATTTAGATCTGTCTCTATTTGAGAGATTGATAAATAATGAATTACCTTATAGCTCTTTAGCTTTACAGCACCGGATGCGCCCGGAAATAGCGGAAATTATGAAATATATCTATCCAAATTTAGAAAATCATGAATCAATTTATGAATATCCTGATGTAGTTGGAGTGAAGACCAATTTATATTTCTTTGATCATTCAGAATCGGAATGTTTGAATGAAGAACGCATGAGTTTCTTTAATCCATTTGAGGCGTTATTTGTAATGAAACTTTGTTGGTATTTCATTCAAAATGGAATCAAAAGTACCAATATTACAATCTTGACTCTTTATAGTGGACAATTGTTTGAAATCAAACGGATCATGTCTGACAGAAAGTTTAAAGAAGTCCGAGTTTGTGTAGTTGATAATTATCAAGGCGAAGAAAATGATATCATTCTGTTATCTCTTGTTCGGTCAAATGAAGAAGAAAAGATTGGATTTCTGAATATTGAAAATCGCATATGCGTTAGTTTGTCAAGGGCAAAGCATGGGCTATTTGTATTTGGGAATTTCACAATTTTAGCTAACCAAAGTCAATTGTGGAAAAATATTTGCAATAATTTAAAAATGAAAAATAGACTGGGTGACAGGTTTAGTTTATATTGCCAAAATCACCCTTCAAAAGAGGTTGAAATTAATCGTCCAAATGATTTCGACCAGTGTCCAGAAGGATGTTGTAATGAAATCTGCAACAAAAGACTGGATTGTGGTCACTCATGCAGAATGTATTGTCACATCATAGATAAGCATCACAGAAAGTCTATATGCAAGGAGAATTGTGAAAAAACATGCACTGAAGGTCATCAGTGTCCTTTGAAGTGTTATGAAGCATGTAGAGAATGTAATGTTATTGTTACTAAGATCTTACCTGAATGCTCTCATGAAAAAAAGATGAAGTGCCCCATAAATCCTAAACACGAAGACTGTGATATAGTTTGTGATCGTAAATTGCCTTGTGGGCACATTACACCATATCGATGTGGAAACAAATCTGGCATTTGTTTGGCAATAGTTAAAAACCAATGCAGTAAATGCAAAAAGGAAAATGAATATCCTTGTCATGTCAAGCCCATATGTTTGGAGGAGTGTATAAATCAATGTGGTTTTGGTCATCGTTGTAAACGTAAGTGTTCTTCTTTTTGTGGAAGTTGTGAAGAACCAACTGTGAAAATTATTCCAAAATGTAAGCATGAACAAGAAATGCCATGTTATCAAGATCCTAATACTGTTAATTGTAAAACAATGGTTGCTAAAATCTTTCCAACATGTAAGCATGAACAAGAAATGCTATGTTATCAAGATCCTAATATGGTTAATTGTAAAACAAAGGTTGTCAAAATCTTTCCAGAATGTAAACATGAACAAGAAATGGAATGTAGTACAAAACCTGAAAATGTAGTATGTAAAATAAGGGTTGATTTTGTTTTACCATGTGGCCATACTATCTCTGTACTTTGTGAGATTAAACAGATGTCTTCTTATATCCTAGAAAATCCCATATATTGGAAACTTCATAAAGCATTACAATGCAAAACGATTGTGGATTATATATTACCTTGTGGTCATACTATTCAGCGACATTGTAAAGAAATAAAGCCGAACTTAGCTCAAACCAGTCAAGTTAACTGTGTTCAACCTTGCAACAAATATTGCGAAAATGGTCATCCATGTCTATTGAAATGTTTTCAGCCTTGCAAATGTCTGATACCCGTTTCGAAGGTTATTCCGTTTTGTAATCATTCTCAAGATTTGCCGTGTTACAAGGTTGCCAAATCATCAAATTGTAAAACTAAATGCGAATTAGTCTTGCAATGTGGGCATATTATATTACAAGAATGTAGAGAAACTAAAAAGAATCTAAATGGCGTCCAATCGAGCCTTAATAATTGCCAAGAACTGTGTAAAAGGAGTTGCGAAAATGGTCATCCTTGTTCTCTGAAATGTCATGAAGAATGTAAGTGCCAGGTTCTAATTTCAAAAGTCATTCCAAACTGCAATCACAGTCAAATGTTACCATGTTATAAGGTTCCAGAATCAACAGATTGCAAAACTAAATTTGAATTGATTTGTGGTCATACAAAATTTGTATTATGTAATGAAATTTCTTTATACAACGAACTTTTGAATTTGCCTTCTCCAATAGACATTTCAGGTTCGAATTCGACTCTTCTTCAATGTAAATTAGAATGTAGTCGTGTTCTATTATGTGGCCACAAATGCACCAGATTATGCTATGAAAATTGTGAACCTTGTATAAAGAGAATAAAAATATGTGAGGATTGTGGAATGGAATACGACAGAAAATGTGATGTAGAATTAATCTGCGATAAAAAATGTACAACTCTGTTGGATTGTGGACATATTTGTCCAGGAACTTGTAATTCATGCAATGGTGGCCGTCTGCATCAATCTTGTTTAGAAAGCTCTGACATAATGTTAGTTTGTGGTCATTCTCAGACAGTAAATTGCTCCGGTGAAGTGAAACCTTGTCGGGAAAATTGTATTGAGGCTTGTTTTCATTTGAAATGTGATAAATTATGCTTTGAAGACTGTATCAATTGCAATAATCTTTGCTCTTGGAAATGCCCTCATTTCAAATGTACAAAACTCTGTTATGAATTCTGCGACCGACCATTTTGTGATGCTAAATGTTCAGAAATTATTATCTGTGACAATTGTCATAAACGATTTGCATGTTATGGAGTATGTGGAGAAATCTGTCGAAACATTTGCCCTAGGTGTGATCCGTATTTGAGAAAAATTAGAATTGAAAAATTAAAAAATCTCAAATTCCTGACATTGAGAACATGTGGTCACATATTTAACTGTGATCTATTTGACAAATATATGACAACTGCTTCAAATAATGGAGAAATAGCACTGAAGAAATGTCCTAAATGTGCTACTGTAATAAACAATAGCAGTTGTTTTCGATATTCAAACATTCTAAAGATAATTTCCCTTGACATTCAAAGAGTAGGGAAATTCATTGCAACTCGTCATCAACCCATTATGTTGGATGACTTTATTACAAAATTAGGGAAATATTCAGAAATTTTTGACATCTTTTCGTATTTGGAAGTAGAAAATTACTTTTACGCGAAATTTACGCGCAACCAATCAGATAATTGGAAAAATTCGAAAGTTATTGCAATGCCGAATTTTGATATGGATAAATGGAAAATTTCTCACAGATTTGCAAAGGAAATATATGAAAATTTTTACAGTTTATTGATAGGGGAATCAGACTTGGAGATTTATCGAAGCATAAAGGATTCTTTATCCAAGCTGTTAATTTGGTTGAATCCAGTCCACCGAGTGTTCGATAATTTCGAAATGAATCAGTTAATTTCTGAGTTCAATCGTCTGTATTTATTGAAGAGAATCGCTATTGAAGATTTTGATTTCCTAGTTAATATTATTGAGAAATTGAAGGAGTGTAAAAGCTATAATTTGGAAGTTGCTGAAAAATTTCATAAACAAATTTTAAAAATTTTAGGAGAACAAGATGGTTTTGAAAGGTTTAATTATTTGTCCTTTGAAGATATTCTAAACAATGAATTACACAAGGGTATTTGGTCAAGATGTAAGAAAGGTAATGAAATTATTGGAAATATTTGAAATAATTATTAATTTTAGGCCATTATTTTGCTGGTTTTAAACATTTAGAAAATATAAAATGCAATAAATGTTCATAAAAGAAATAACATTTTCTAACACATTTCAAATTTTTTAGCTTCATCTTTATTTAAATTGAATTTTGTTTTTATTGCTTTGTTATTGATGAATTTTCTTTACCTAACTTAAAATGAAGGTATACATGCAAAGGAGGATTATAAAAAAAGGTTTTGGTTTTATGATCGGGGCTTAAGAATGTGTTAATTAATTGTGATATTTCTTACGGTGCTAGAATGTTTGAAATTCATTTAAAAGTAGTTATGACTACACCAAAGTGTATTAATTACGGTACGTTTGATAAATAATGATAAAATAAAACGCTGTATAATAAACTCAACTGCGGTATCACTATAACCTAAAGAATTATTTGCATTGGAAAGACTGTTCCCTAATAATCAGTCATAGGTAAAGTGATCTGATATTGAAATGCGGGACATATTCAAATCAAAACCGCATAATACGTCTGGTTTCTTTATACTAGACTAAAGTGACCATATATTTTATGCTGAAATTTTAAGCTGAAGCTAATAATGCTCGTTTATGTTTATCCGACGAAGCATGTATGGTTTTATCATTTTTACCACCTGAGTCAATCAAGAAGTCGCTGTTACATATATCACAGTGAACACTTTTCAATTTTGCTTATTTTTATAAAAGAAATTTTCTTTTTCAACTCGTCAGTAATTGTACATTGGAGTTTCTTGAACATAATTCTCTGGAATTTGAGATTAATTTTTTGATTTAGAATTTATATTAAAAGTAATATACATATTAAAAATTAATGAAAATATAAATACAAACCTTTTTGCATCACAATTATAAAAAAATTTAAACTTTGCACTTTTGATTTTTATACTTAAACTTTTTAAAATGAAATAGCAATTATAGAAATAGAATTTTTTTAAATACTTTAGCAATGTGAATTCGCTAAAACAGTAGCGGATTTAGCTATAGGCGTCGGGGGGGGGGCGACTCGCCTCCCCCAAAGATAATTTTATGAATTTTTTCTCTTATTACAGTTTTGTCTGTGTACAAAGTTCAACTGGATTTAAGCAACTCCAGCTGTTATGCTGCATCATATTAATAATATTACATAGCTCCAGTGAAGAGCGACTGTTTGAAGTTTTTAAGCTTGTATAGTGTTTGTACATAAATTTGTACATAAAAAAACCATAATAATTATTGTCAATTTGGACTTTTTTGACAAACAAATTATTGCGTTACGATTGAAATATTAAAATAATATTCAATATTGAATTAAAATAAAATTTAAATTATAGCCATGGCTGAGTCAGCTGGTGATACTAATAAAAGCAAAGCAATTACCAAATTAAGTGGATCATCTAGGCGTAAATTGGCAAAGGAAGCCAGTCTCAAGGCAGATGCTAGCAAATATATTAAGTTAACATCATTTATAACTAAACAGTCTAAACTGCCAGTAGTTCAATCAACTGAAGTTTCTGCTAAAATGAGCATGTATTTGATGATCAACACCCATCTACGCATTCGAGTTCCTGTGCTGAGCCTGCTGAGACAGAAACATTATCTGAAGTTCTTGTTGAAGATGAGCAAGTAGTTGATGAACAACACCCAGCTATACATTCATTTGCAGAGAATATTGAGACGGTAACATTACCTGCTCAGGGCTTGAAACATAATCAGGGTGATTCAGAATTTGATACAGTGGAAAAACAACTTGCTTCAGATATTTTACAAGAACCACTTCTTCCTCAATCCGACTTTCCTACAGATCCAGGACTCTACATTAATACAAGCATAAGCTCGAAACTGATACGAAAGTTGTTTGAAATCGGACCATGTCAACCTGGACTCAATGAACCATTTCAATTTCCGACAGATTCAAATTTTTTTTGGAAAAGGTAGTATGAAGGAGGAAAGAAATTGGCTTGTCTATTCACCAACAAATCAAAAAATGCATTGCCAAGCTTGCTGGTTATTCGCTGATTGTAAAACTGAAAATTATACCAAGGAATGGTCCAACCCAAATTTTGGAGTTTATAACTGGAAAAAAGGCATGGAAAAAATCGTTAAACATGAAACTTCCAATAAACATCAAAGTGCAATATGTCAATATTTGCTGGCTAAATATCGCATTTCAAATGATAAAACTGTGATATCTGGTTTGATCAGTCAGGAGCGTTATCAAGTGGAAAAAAATAGAGAAGTTTTGAAACGAATGGTAGATGCAACGTTGTTTTAGCAAAACAAGGTTTGCCATTTAGAGGACACAGAGAACATTCTGGATTTGACAGGTGTAGTAATACTGGAAATTTTCGTGAATTGCTATTTTTATTGGCTAAATATGATTCCACTTTGGACAATCATCTAAAGTTTGAAAAGAAAAATGAACTTTATTTATGTCATGATGTACAAAATGACCTAATTCAATCACTTGTCTCAGAATTATCCGCAAATATTGATAATGAAGTTGACTTTGAATCGACTATAAATCGTTTTGCTTCAATGAAATCAACAAAAATATTTAAACCCGATTCCAGAATTGCACCGATCAGACTCATAGCGGCTAACAACTGTAGCATAAAAGTACATGGCTCAAAAGTTCTACACTTTACGATTGAAGGTCAAAAGCAGCATTTCAAATGGGAATTTATCGTAGCAGATGTTTCTCGCCCAATTCTTGGGGCAGACTTTCTATTATATTATAGATTTCTAGTGGATTGCAAAAATGCTAAAATATTCATCGGAAATACAGCTATCACAAATGTTAATAAAAGAAGCAATTCAGTCAGCTCTGAGCATGCAATGGCAATCGAAACAACTGGGCCACCAATTGCGCAGTCAGTAAGACGCCTGGGTGGACGTATGCTTGAAGCCGTTCAAACTGAATTCGATACCTTGATCAAAAAGGGAATCCTAAGGGAAAGTAAGAGTGACTGGGCGTCACCATTGGTAATAGTTAAGAAGAAAGATGGATCAATACGCCCATGCGGTGACTACAGACTCCTGAACTCAGTCACGAAAGTCGACAAATATCCTCTGCCCAGAATAAGCGACATCTTAGATCAACTCGGGGGAAGCAAAATATTTTCAACGATCGATCTGGAAAAGGCATATCACCAAATCCCAATTGAAGCAAACGACATCCCAAAAACAGCAATAATTACACCTTTTGGACTATACGAATACCTCAAAATGCCTTTTGGACTGAGGAACGCATCACAAACTTTCCAAAGATTCATGGACAAGCTTCTACGTCCACACAGGATGTTCTCCAGAGCGTACATCGATGACATAATCATTTTCTCTAAATTGAATAAAGATCATGAAAAACATTTGCAAACAATCGAAAAAGTTCTAAAAGATGCACATTTATCAATAAATAAAGATAAAAGCTGCTTGGCTAAAAATCAGGTTAACTTTCTTGGATTTCACATTTCAGACTCA
>CAUHTR010005685.1:0-11587 GCA_959609185.1 Schmidtea polychroa | reverse complement strand
AATTTGGACTTTTTTGACAAACAAATTATTGCGTTACGATTGAAATATTAAAATAATATTCAATATTGAATTAAAATAAAATTTAAATTATAGCCATGGCTGAGTCAGCTGGTGATACTAATAAAAGCAAAGCAATTACCAAATTAAGTGGATCATCTAGGCGTAAATTGGCAAAGGAAGCCAGTCTCAAGGCAGATGCTAGCAAATATATTAAGTTAACATCATTTATAACTAAACAGTCTAAACTGCCAGTAGTTCAATCAACTGAAGTTTCTGCTAAAATGAGCATGTATTTGATGATCAACACCCATCTACGCATTCGAGTTCCTGTGCTGAGCCTGCTGAGACAGAAACATTATCTGAAGTTCTTGTTGAAGATGAGCAAGTAGTTGATGAACAACACCCAGCTATACATTCATTTGCAGAGAATATTGAGACGGTAACATTACCTGCTCAGGGCTTGAAACATAATCAGGGTGATTCAGAATTTGATACAGTGGAAAAACAACTTGCTTCAGATATTTTACAAGAACCACTTCTTCCTCAATCCGACTTTCCTACAGATCCAGGACTCTACATTAATACAAGCATAAGCTCGAAACTGATACGAAAGTTGTTTGAAATCGGACCATGTCAACCTGGACTCAATGAACCATTTCAATTTCCGACAGATTCAAATTTTTTTTGGAAAAGGTAGTATGAAGGAGGAAAGAAATTGGCTTGTCTATTCACCAACAAATCAAAAAATGCATTGCCAAGCTTGCTGGTTATTCGCTGATTGTAAAACTGAAAATTATACCAAGGAATGGTCCAACCCAAATTTTGGAGTTTATAACTGGAAAAAAGGCATGGAAAAAATCGTTAAACATGAAACTTCCAATAAACATCAAAGTGCAATATGTCAATATTTGCTGGCTAAATATCGCATTTCAAATGATAAAACTGTGATATCTGGTTTGATCAGTCAGGAGCGTTATCAAGTGGAAAAAAATAGAGAAGTTTTGAAACGAATGGTAGATGCAACGTTGTTTTAGCAAAACAAGGTTTGCCATTTAGAGGACACAGAGAACATTCTGGATTTGACAGGTGTAGTAATACTGGAAATTTTCGTGAATTGCTATTTTTATTGGCTAAATATGATTCCACTTTGGACAATCATCTAAAGTTTGAAAAGAAAAATGAACTTTATTTATGTCATGATGTACAAAATGACCTAATTCAATCACTTGTCTCAGAATTATCCGCAAATATTGATAATGAAGTTGACTTTGAATCGACTATAAATCGTTTTGCTTCAATGAAATCAACAAAAATATTTAAACCCGATTCCAGAATTGCACCGATCAGACTCATAGCGGCTAACAACTGTAGCATAAAAGTACATGGCTCAAAAGTTCTACACTTTACGATTGAAGGTCAAAAGCAGCATTTCAAATGGGAATTTATCGTAGCAGATGTTTCTCGCCCAATTCTTGGGGCAGACTTTCTATTATATTATAGATTTCTAGTGGATTGCAAAAATGCTAAAATATTCATCGGAAATACAGCTATCACAAATGTTAATAAAAGAAGCAATTCAGTCAGCTCTGAGCATGCAATGGCAATCGAAACAACTGGGCCACCAATTGCGCAGTCAGTAAGACGCCTGGGTGGACGTATGCTTGAAGCCGTTCAAACTGAATTCGATACCTTGATCAAAAAGGGAATCCTAAGGGAAAGTAAGAGTGACTGGGCGTCACCATTGGTAATAGTTAAGAAGAAAGATGGATCAATACGCCCATGCGGTGACTACAGACTCCTGAACTCAGTCACGAAAGTCGACAAATATCCTCTGCCCAGAATAAGCGACATCTTAGATCAACTCGGGGGAAGCAAAATATTTTCAACGATCGATCTGGAAAAGGCATATCACCAAATCCCAATTGAAGCAAACGACATCCCAAAAACAGCAATAATTACACCTTTTGGACTATACGAATACCTCAAAATGCCTTTTGGACTGAGGAACGCATCACAAACTTTCCAAAGATTCATGGACAAGCTTCTACGTCCACACAGGATGTTCTCCAGAGCGTACATCGATGACATAATCATTTTCTCTAAATTGAATAAAGATCATGAAAAACATTTGCAAACAATCGAAAAAGTTCTAAAAGATGCACATTTATCAATAAATAAAGATAAAAGCTGCTTGGCTAAAAATCAGGTTAACTTTCTTGGATTTCACATTTCAGACTCAGGAATCTCACCCCAAACCGATAAGATTCAAGCAATCACCTCCTGTTCAAGGCCAGGCGATGCTAAGGCACTGAGACGATTTATTGGAATGGTAACATTCTATCACTGGCTAATACCGAATTTGGCGGATATAATGGCTCCGTTACATGAACTGACATCAAACGGAGCAAAAGACAAACGTAAATATATCTGGAAAGATCAACACTCGCAAGCATTTGAAACGGCAAAGAAAAAACTGCAAGAAATTATTGAAATGATCCCTCTAGATTCGCAACGCACATTCATCGTATGCACGGATGCATCGGACATTGGAATTGGTGCAAGCCTTAATCACAGAACGGCAGAAGGTAAACTTACACCAATCAGTTTTTTCTCTAGAAAGCTCAACAAAACTGAACAAAGGTATTCAACATTTGACCGAGAACTATTAGCTGCCTATTTAGCCATCAAAAATTTCAAACATCACCTGGATGGCAATACATTCGAATTACTAACCGATCACAAGCCATTGGTATACATAAATACAATGAAAGACCCATCCAATAGACAATGGCGATGGATCCAGTTCATAAACGAATTTGATGCAAAGATAATTCACATCAAAGGGAAAGACAACATTGTCGCAGATTTCCTATCAAGACAATCTAATTCAGACAACAATACTCTCAATATTGTTGAGACTGTGCCGATGACAAAAAATGAAATAATTAATCAACAAAGACAACAATCATTCGCCCAAACCTTGAAGCCAAATCACTCATTTAAAATAAGTATAGATGATAACGGAATCCTAGTGGATATGTCTACTGGCTCCCCTCGAATAATACTGCCAGAACCATTTCAATTCAGGGAATTCCAGCGGCTTCATAATTTATGCCACCCAGGAGCAAATGGGACAATAAAATTGATATCGAGCACAAATTAGGGAGTGGTGTAGAATGTGTGAAAAGTGTCAAAGAAATAAAGTGACGAGACACACAAAGTCAAGCTTGAAGGAACTTCCAGAAGCAGAAAAATTCAAAGTCATTCATATCGACATTGTCGGCCCACTCCCATCAGTAAATAATAAAAGATTCATGCTTACTATAATTGACAGACACACCTCATGGCCAGAAGCAATTCCTATCTCTGATATCACAAGCAGTTTAGTAACCAAAACAGTAGAAAACGAGTGGATAGCTCGATACGGAGCCCCCGAGATAATGATCACAGACAATGGTAAGCAATTCATTTCATCCACATTTAGAGAATTCTGTGAAAAGCACAACATCGATCACAGACACACAACACCATACCATCCCCAATGCAATGGCAAAGTTGAAAGATTTCATAGAACTCTCAAGACGGCTTTGAGAACACATTCAGAAGATGCAAATAGAAATTGGGCCAATGATCTACCATTGGTATTACTGGGGCTTCGAAATGTCGTTTCAGAAGACAATAATCAATCACCAAGCCAAGCGGTCTTTGGAATCAATGGGAAGCTACCTGGAGACACTACAATTAAAAGAACTAGAAAACAAAATTGGAAAACATTCTTTCCAGAGGATTTGAAGACATGCACTCATGTATGGCTTAAAGTGGAAACAAGAACAACTTTAAGGGCTATGTATGATGGACCATTCCAAATTATTAGTCGAAGCCCAGACCTCAAAACTTTCGAAATTCAACTTCCGACAAGAAACCTTCGTGTTTCGGTAGACAAGTTAAAACCCGCGTACATTTCAACCAATAACAAATCACTCCTTGATCTAGGTGGAGGGCTATGTAGTCAAACCAATTAAATCAATATAAATATTAAATTAATATTTATATTAATAATAACATATTTAAAAACTTTGTTTTAATATGTTATTAATTTGATAAAAATAGAATTTGAAAAAGTCGTCTTACTTATTAATAATAATGCAAATCAATGTAGAAGACAACACGCAGGAAGCAATTTAAATAATAAAAAAACTTGTATGTTTGTTACATCAATAAATTTACTAGAATAAATTTACTGAATATAATGCTTTTTAATAATATTAGTATTCACTCAATACTCGCGAAAATAAGTAGTACCATCTTCATAATTTGTGGCGCCCCTGAAAATTTTCCTCACCCCCCACACACCAAAATCTAAATCCACCACTGCGCTAAAAGCTCATGACATACTTGAATTGAAACATTTGAATTTTTGAATTTAAATAATTAAACCAAAGCAGTATTATTTAATTGGAAAAGTTACTTTACAAATAAATTGCAATAATAAGGTAAGATGTGCAATACGAGACGCTTTCCGAGACAATTTTCAATGCAGGACATACGATTTAAATCCGGAAAAATCCTGCATAATCTGGGACGTCTGGTCACTTAAGTCATATTAGAGTTAGAGAGTTAAAGAACCAATGAATTAAATTGTGTTTTCTTCTTGAGGCGAAAGAAAATAATCTCTTTGGAAAACGAACTAAATAATTATTCGAATATTGATAAAAACAATAAATATAATTTCGAGAATATCTAGCAACGAAATACTAATAGCTCTAAGTTGATTTTGTCCATATAATCTCAGGAAATTTGAGAGGAAATTCCAATTATATAATCTTGAGTTTTTATCTGAATCTTCGAAATTCATTAATGAAAGATCTTATCGTGAAACTTTGAAGTAGATGAAGACGAGTGAGAAATTATGTACAGGATGAAACTAGGAGACAAGAGACAAACGAGGCACGATACTTTTCATGGTAGCGACTCGTCGGGTTATTAGCAGTTCTCGTTGTAAAGATCATCCCGCTACTGGGCGTTTAGTGGTCGAATAAAATAGCTATGCGCGATTGCAGAGTGAATACGGAAATAAGACAAGAGTTTGGAAGTGAAAGATGTTCCACATATGTAACCCTTCACATCTGTGAGTTCTGGTAAATAATTGTTGAGGTATGATTGATAATAGTGTTGGTCTAGATTGTGTAATGTAACAATATAAGTTTTCGGGACAATGTAAACACCCCATTAAATAAATAAAATAATTATTTGTAAACCGTAAGTGATCCATTGAGACAAACCTACATAATATAGAAAAAGCTACTTAAAATTTACATAAAACACCAGTTAAAAGAAAAGTAATTAAAAAAAAGAAAAAAATTAGAAAAATTACACACGCACTATAAACACAAAAGAAAATGCCTAAAAAAGACATAAAGTAGCAGAAAATATCAATTTACCCAAGGAGTGAGATTGATATAAATGGGCGATTGTTAAACCAATCAGGGAAATATAAAAACAAATAATTTAAATTGAATAAACTATAATTTAAAAAAATAAAATCAGCAAATCAAATTGATTGGAATTTAAAATAACATTTAAGAAAATTAATTGATCAAATTCGTAGGTGTAATCAATTCTGATTGGTTGAAGCAAATTATAAAATAGCATATAGCCGACGTCTTGGCAGAACACTTACTACTTTTTCAATTTTCAAAATCTAAAAAACACTTTTTAGTTATTTTATAAATCTTGGAAATATATTTGCACATTTCTCAAATTTGATTCAATTATCCCAAGGAATTTTAATCAATGACGAATTTTATTTTTACCACAAATTCAAAGTGATTTTTTTACTTCGTTTAAATTAATAAAATCAGCTTAATTTGAAATCATTTCCCTTTTCCAAATATTTTTATTTTCAACAACTTGATACATTAAAATTGCACCTCAAACAACTCAACCGTTATTTTCTAATTATAAATAATTATAGAATTCAGTAATTCGCATATTTTATTATAATTTTAAACTCGAATTAGTTGATTTTCATTTATTTAATAATTTTTTTAATAATTTTATATTTAATAATTTTGTATTCATATTTAATTTTATTTAATCCACAAAATACATGCATGATTTTTTGAAGACCATATATATTTTATTTAATCCACAACAGTTTCAATAATGCTAAAAAATCTTTAGTTTTCTAACAATTAATTAACAAAATTTTTAAATACAACTAATTTTTATTTATTTTTATGATATTACAAATTCAAGATGAAATAAATATTTTAATAGAATTTAATAATTTAAATTTCTTTTGTTTTATTAGTTCATATACATAATTTATGAAGGACGTTTATTTTCTGAGAATTTAGTAAATTAACTTTATTATTTATTAAAAATTAAAATGAAAAGAAACGCATTTTTTTTAAATGATGAATTTGAAAGGATTGATTCAAAACAAAAATATAATCAAGAAATTGGTTTCAAAAAACGAAAGTGTTTAGCAGGTATTTTTATTTTTACAATTGGAGATTTAACTGTGAATTTCAGATAGATCTTCCAAGCAAAGAGAGTCTCATTCATCTCAAATGAGCCGTGATTGTCGGAACAATTCTAAGTAATTGTTAAAATATTTAGATATTTTAGAATATTTAAATATATCAAAAACACTAGCATACACATGTTGGGGGTTCGTATAAAATAAGATCAAAATAAATTGGAATGTGCAAAACCAACAGACACATACACACATAGATACGTACATGATTAGTCAGGGAGCACGAAATTGCACATCTTAAACTTGAATTAGGGGTTGCTGTGAAAATGTTTCTAATGCTTTTCTTATACTAAGTCTAGATGAACGTGAATCTGGTACCGTAACATTTGGCAAAAAGTATACTTAGTAAAATTATTCAAACTGGGAAATTTAATAATTGGAAGGAAATGAATCTAATTTTTATGTTTGACTAGAAATATCTTTCCTCGAAGTTTCATAAACTCGTAAATTCCTCACGATAAGAAAGTTGTAGGAAGCCAAATTCTATAAAACTTTTTCACTACTTCTTGAAAATGAATTTTCATTTTATAATCGAATCAGATTTTATTTGTAAAATTAACTTTAACTATTCCTTTAATTTGTTTTAATGAAAACATTGCTTATTCTCTTTTTTTCTGTCAAGTTTTAACTTCAAAAATCCTTTTTAATGACTTCCCTTTCAATAGAAATTATTTTTTTACAATTTATTCAATTTATCAATTATTTGAATGGTTAATTAAAACAAATAAAAGAAATAAATTTTATCAATTTAAAAGCATTGGTTGAATAACTGATGGCTATATGATCTCCCAATCTGCAAATTATCCAATTCAATTAATGGGCATCCGCCCTGTGAAGTGCAGATTGGATAGGATAATAAAGGGAATGTAGTTTGCAATTCTCCTTCACCATTATTAGAAGCTGATGAAACATCTTCTAAATTATTTTTTAAATCAGGTTCAAAAGATAACGTCATAATTCCAAGTACTTATTTAATGAAATATTGGATAATTTCCAAACAAATTTTCAGCGTTGAAAAAAATATTTCAAAAAACCATTTATTAAAATTTCGATATTTAAAATTTTTAAAATTTATTTCAGTTTAAAAATTATTTTCAAAGTTATTTTAAATAGTCATTATTTATCATTTAAAATTATCTTAATAATTTTTGAAATATTTAACTCTCAGCTGTAAACACATCACAACCATAACTTACGATTTTTATATTTACAAATTCTTTTACGTGTGAACTGTTGATTTTTAAACTTTATAAATTCACTTAAAAAAGGCAGTGCCGAAAATTCGTGAGTATCAAAAACCATCGATATATTACTGATTTATAGTCTTCAAGCTCTCTTTTTAATAAATTCAATGGAAAAATATCAGTGGTGAAATTGGAAAAAAAGTTTTTATAAATTGTTTATTCAAAAACAAATTGCTAACATGAGAAACTAAGATATGTAAAACTACACTTACAATATACATGAAGTTAGTTTCATTTCTTCCCACACATCTATTGACCACCTGATGCCAGAACCTGAAACTTTAAATTCCTTGTTCAGCTTCATTCTTTGCCATAAAACGTTCCACGAAGACTTTTCTTAATAATTGAGTGCACATTTTCAATTGAATACAAGTTTCCAAAATTAGTGAGATTATCTTACTTGGGGACCAAATTGATTTATTAAGTGTGAAAATACTGTTGCCGGTTGTTTAAACATACAGAATGCATGACTTTTTGAAGACCATATATATTGATGAAGGAAAGAAGATGTGATTCATGGTGCACTATTTTGCTGTATAGCTTCACATCGTTGCTGTATAGCTTCACATCGACAGCTAAGTGCTATACACTCAACCCTTTTACAATACGATTAGTTCGAACCGCTTTATAAGAAACTCAGAATTAGTACAAATCACATTAATTATTAACCACAATTAATAACCACTGATCTATTATCACTTTGGTTGTAGGTAATTGCTTTCTTTTTCGTTTAGATTTAGCCCTAGTAATAATTATTTTTTATTAAATTCTTCTTTTTTTCTGAAAAAGAAATGTAACAAAATATTTTTTAATATTTTCATCACAAAAAAGGAAACTGGCCGCACTCTCGGCATTCCATTCTTAAGATTTACAAATGTTTAAGTTTCAGAAATCTATTGAAAAAATAAATTTTTACTCTATTTAATATTCATTGTCCTTGAGGACTTGAATCAATTATTATAATATTTTTAATTTAATTAATTTTCATTACAAATAAAGGTCAAAAGTTTTTATTTTCCTATGTAACAGAAATTTTCGCAATAGGAAATTAAAACTTTGAATTATAGTTGTAATAGAAGTGCATTTCTTTTAGTAAGAATCTTTTTTCTGGTTATCTTTGATCTATTTTCATGTTCATATATTAATATATTTTGTGTTGCACAAAGGCGTAACCAGGGGGACAGGGGGCCAGTTTTCACAGAATTCCGATATGGGAGAGGACACCAGAAAAGGATTCATTATATTCGTGTTGGACTTAAAATTTTACTAAGTTCGTCTTAGAAGTCAGAAAGAAACAACTGTAGTTTCCTTCTTTGTCAATAGTTTTGTTTAAAACAGGTTTTGATAGCAACAGTCTTGTTCATAAGGTGACAGCAGAAGATGCGTTTATACTCACTTAGATGTGATGTTAGGGTGATCTAGCTGCGTGTAGGGACTGCCATAGTAATGCCATTAATTGTATAGATATATCTTGTTGTCTGAATGCTGCTGACTTCATGTGATATCATTATATAAGGAAATCTGTACCCGCCTGAGAACTTGAGAAGAATGGTTTTAAACCATTGAAGTGTCTAGCGAGACTGAAAATTATAGCATTTAAAAAATTATTTTTCTTCAAATTATCTTTCTATGGTGTCTTTTTTGGTGATAGTGTTATTATGTCATATTGAGTATTGATTATTGTGCTCTTATTTTTCAATGGCATCGAATACTATGCTCCAATGTTTCAGTGACATGGGTGACGCCAAATTTATACCTTGTACCCGGGCGCCTTGTACTGTCGCTACGCCTCTGGTGTTGCATAGAAAGTCAATTTTTGATCTTTTGTCATTAATGAAAATAAATGAAATATATTTATTTTTAACAATTTTTCTGATAAATTTTGAAATTCGATTGACGAAAATTTTCATCAAATTATTAAAACTGATTGACTGAATTTCGTAATTTACAAAAATTTAATTTGAGTCATTTAAATTTAGAAACAATGTTGACAATGAAGTTTACAACGAAAACATGTCACATCAGAGAATGTTGTGCACCTTTATGCACCAACAATGTTAAAATCAAAAACTAGTGAGGTGTTAGAAGTTCAAAGTTCACTTTATTTCATTGAAATATAAATTTTTAATATCCAAATTGTTATGAAATGTAATAAGATCCTTTCATAAAATCCTCATGATGTTAAAATGCGTTTAAAAGAAGTATTGATATTTTTAAACAAATGGGCTCTAGGCAGCGCCGTGCTATCACAAGTGCAACAAGTGCAATCACACTGGACCCCCTATTTTTCAAATTTTATAGTGTCTCCACCGGACCCCTAAAGGTTACAGCAAGGCGCTGGTTCTAGCTAGCTCCAATTGTCATATAGAATATCATTTACAATAACCTATGCAATGATATATTAGAATTTGTGGATATCAGCACTGGTGAAATTCACCCTACCGACCTGTTATTAACTGATTACATCATTAATAGTTGGAACTATGCAAAAATAATAATTACAAGGGAACACAGAAATATAGTCGTGCACTGAGAAATTTTGGTGGGGGCCCGAAAGATATTTTTTTGTTTTTATGTATTTTATAATATTTAGCGGCTGCTTGAAAGTCTCGAAGGCTTTGTAAATTTGATAGGAAGCTTCGTTTCAAAATATTGTTTTGCAGCCCGAAATATTTTGAGACTAACTAATACCGTTGTTATATACAGCACTACAACACATTTCTATATTTTCCCATTGCATAAGTAAGCAACCATATCAGTTCATTATCATCTTTATGCATATGCGGTCCAAAAATGATCAGTTGTTTTTGTCAGATCACTGCTCTGTGCTTCCTCTGACTCCAATCCTATAACCATGAAGTCGGAGAGTCGTTGATGTTCCATTACACATATCAGGTTATTTTTTAAAGAGCTTGAACGCAGAAATGATCGTTCACATTGGAAGAGTTAAAACGACAACATAGAAAATGCTCAAGTTATATATAAGTATTGAACAACACCAAAAAATGTGCGCAAAATATATTTTGTGAGCAGACATCAATCACAACTATATTGAGCCGATGAGCATAGCAGTGCTCAATATAAGCAGTTGGGATTTTTTGTTTCACTCGAGCTTGAAGGCTGAATATGACCCTGATATTGTTGCATATCCATCATACTTTTGTCCTCGAGTATTGTCAATGAAGAATGAATGTTTCTTCAGCTGGTAAGCCAAAAATTTATATAATATTTCAGCATTAAGTTGATGAGCTGAAACCATATCTAAGAGTACTTCAACAATATTTCCTGTTTCTTGTGACATGCTGAACGATGAATCACATTAGGTCAATCTTACTAGAATCAGGAGCAATGTCTAAACAGACAGCAAAAAAAATCATGAGACAGGCGGTGAAACTGAATAATTTCTTTTTGCGAAGATGGAGAAATGTAACTTGGATAACTTTTATTTTTTTCTTTAACTTTCAACAAACAATTTGCCATTGTGTCGCCCTACAATTTCTGTTAATGGATGTTTCTTTCTCGTCGTGACCGGCAAAAGGAAGTCTTAGCCTTCCTAACATATTGGTAATATCCATAAAAATAAGAATCGCATTGCGACGATAATTTCTCTCTCTCTACAACCAACAGCTGCTTGCACCTTTCTTCGGTTAATAATACATCAACCGGGTCAATCCGCAGATAATTTTACCAATTCTCTATATTTTGAATATGTTATTTGGAGGCTGCATGCTTGATAAAACCTCATCTAGTTTCAAGGGCTTTGTTAAAACGAATAGGTCGTGTGTGAAAGTTTTTTCCA
>CAUHTR010005684.1:0-25654 GCA_959609185.1 Schmidtea polychroa | reverse complement strand
TTAATGGTTAATGATCAATTTACGTGGTTTTGACAATGAAATATTTGAAATCTTTAGAATTAATTGATATCAATGGTTATTGCTTTAAATAATTTTTATTGAAGAAGTTATTTTATTCATTGTGGGGATATCGTTGACAAAACTTGAGAAATATTAACTTAAAAGAGTTGGAAAACAACTAAAGAAAAGTGATCTTTATTGAAGGAAATTTATGATTTTAATTAGATTTTTAGAAATTAAATAGGTTGAATATCAGTTAATCTATTGAAGGAATATTGTTATCGGATGGATAAATCTTTCAATGATATTTTCCTAAATTACCTTATTATATTATTATTTTAAATGACTAAATTAACCAATATTCATAAATTGATCGCACAAAATATCCATGTTTTGGTTAGTCAAACATCTTAACCTATGTATTTCTCGCAAAGATATACTACGCCCAATGATCATCTCATTAAATTAGAAAATAATTATTACTTTATAATATATATTTCTAACTAATAAGCACCTTAATTGGTTAAATGATAACCATATTTCTATTATGACTCCTTTAAATATTTTTGCCTCAAACAAATTTACTCCAAATGATAAAGAATTTAAAATTATCAATGAATAATGACCATGTATTTCTCATATTATTAACTATTGTAACGAACATTAGATGAATAAATTACCTTTTGCTTTAAATGTCTAAAACGTTAACCAATAAATTAGTCGCTCGAAATAAGAATTCGGTAAGTTACAATTAAAATATTCATGAATTTCTGATCATCTCACTAAATTACCTAAGAATTTCTAACTGATAAATAATTAATATACCATTGCAACATGTTGAATGTGACCAGTACCCTGGTGACCATTACCCATAGGGGGACAGAATATTTTGTCGGATAAGATCAGACTATATAGTCTTTATTGATATATTAAAATACTGTTATTTATAAATTAACTAAAAAATGCTCAAAAATACTATATTATTTTACTGAATGATACCTTAAATGTTTTTAATATACCTATTTCTAAAATAAATCGACAGCTCAGACCAACAACATGTAGGGATTTCCAGTGTCACGTCCCTCAAAAAGGCCGTGAGTTTTTTTTAACAAAACTGAGCTAAAAGAATTAATGAAACAGGAAAAGAAACTGGAGCTGAAACTTTCCAGATTACGAAATAACAACTCACCTGAAAATAGAATTTTTTGAACAAAAATGAGCGAAATTGAGAACAGGGTGTTAATTGAACAAGCGATTAGACTAGTTTACTCTAGTTTACTCTAGTTTACTAGTTTACTCTGGGCACAACCCTAAATATATAACAATAAAATTAAGTTTTTAACTATTATTTTTAATTATTAAGTTTTTAATTATTATTTATTGAATTCGTTGTTTTCTGCCTGGAAATACTAACAGAATATTTTTTAATTCAAAGAATCTTCATTATAAATTTAAAAAATTAAATGAAGGATATATTTATTATTAAATTTAGAATACATAAAACTATAATATTATATAAAATTATACTATATTTATTATTAAATTTTCAATACATAATATTATAATATTATAATATTATATAAAATTATATTATATAGTAATATTAATGTTTAAATATGTTTAAATACTAAATTTAAATTGTTTAAATATACTTCTGATATAACTTTATTTCTTTCGTTTTAGTTTCCATATTGTTCAAGTAAGTAAATAAAGAATTTACTACAACATTTTAATTAATATTAATTATTTTACTTAGTAAATGAAGAAAATGAATTATGAAGAAGATGAACCAGAAGTAAGACAAAATGGTGAAACACTAAAGGAAGTTATGTGTTATAGTTCTGGATTTAGAGATTTCCTAAATGAATTAGCTGATTGTGGGTGTCCTTCAACATGAATGTTTACTTATCAGACTTACACACCTGAAGTTCAAAGAATATAAAAGTCGAATATTAATGTAAAACTTGAATTAATTCCTTATTGTTAATATAGTATTTTTTACTGTGGGAATTGATAAGAAATGATATTGAAAAACTAAAGTATACCACAAATAATAGTTGCCTAATAGTCAGACAGAATTTAGTCTCAAATTTATCAAGCATCTGACGATAAAATGTTAGATAACGTAAGTTAATTGTACTTTGTTTTAAATCAATACAAATTTTAGCAATGAGAGTTGAAAGTTGTCACCGCATCAGAAACAAGTCACTAAGCAACGAAATACCTCCAATTTGTAAAAGAAATTATGTATTCCATGAAATCACGATCAAATGGCTCGATGGAGAGATTAATTACCAACAAATTCCAGAAGAGTGAGAAACCTTTGGATATTGTTTTGTAAATTAAATATAATACGGTTTGGTGGGTCCACTTTATCCCTTAATTAATATGTATTTATAAGCTAATCGTCGTGGTGAGCGGTTGTAATCCAACTAGTGGGAGGCCTCTGTAAATAAAAAGTTGTTGTTAGTGAAAACATTAATTAAATTGGTTAAAGTGCCAATGATGCATGTATTTTGTAATATTAATATTGATAATAATAATAATATTGATAATAATAATATTGATAATAATTATAAATAATAATAATAAATAATAATAATAATAATAGTTAATGGGTTATGTATGTGTGTGTAAAATATTTTAATTTTTTGACTAATATTTGCAATAATAATAATAATAAATAATAATAATAATAAAGTTTATTGGGTTGTGTATGTGTGTAAAAAATTATTTTAGATTTTTCACTAATATTGATAATAATTATAATAATATTGATAATAATAATATTGATAATAATTATAAATAATAATAATAAATAATAATAATAATAATAATAATAATAATAATAATAATAATAATAATAATAATAATAATAATAATAATAATAATAATAATAGTTAATGGGTTATGTATGTGTGTAAAATAATAACATCTTTCGCGTGGGCGTTAATATCTTTAGGAATATTAATGTTAATAAATATATCTATATCTCATTAGAAATGTTTTACACAGAGCTTTAAAATAAGCTATCGTTCAATATAATCTGTTGGCGGGAACATTAATTTTTAGGATGAAAATAAGTATGAGCCTTCTGGATCAATTAATAGTATTTTGAAAAATAATAATAATTTTTTGATGACTCATCAGGTGAGTAATTGTCTTTAATTTAAAATATATTGAGTAGTCGAATGAATCATCGTCTTTTTTATAAAATATGATGAGTCATTGGATGAGTCAATATATATGTTCTAAAATATGGTGAGTCTTCGGATCAATGATCGGATCTCAAATGTGACTCAAAATGTTGCTAATCTCATGGTAATAAATTTAATTGGTCTTCCTTTGGACATATGGAACCCTGAACAATTTGTTAAAACTTGGTTGAGGAAGAATCACTCTGCAGATGACAACAGAGTAAAAAAACCTGCACCAATAAACTATAATGATAATCAAATTTCAATTTGGAAATATTTGAAATAATTTTAAATATATATCCATGCGGTATTTCCGTAGCAACTTGAAATGCTTTGATAAGGAAATTACGGTTATTAGGATAAGCTTGACGTGCAAGAAAATCAATCAAGTGTTCGATGTGCACCACCTTGATGAAATAGATTTTGTGTTATGAAAATAACTGTTACACCAACACAGGAACTATTATTGATTCACTATTTCCCCTATTGTAATTTCATCATAAAACATTTCCAATAAAACTTCACCCATTTAAATATTAAAAAGATTACACCAGTCCCTCACCAAATCTGTTTATGATATCGTTTATTATTGGAATTGGGTATTTGTCGGCTGTTGTGATATTGTTTAATGCTCTGTAGTCTCCACAGGCTCGCCATTCGCCGTTTGCCTTTTCTTTAAGCATGAGGGCTGATGACCAGTTTGAGTTTGAGTGTTTGACGATTTGGTTTTCTAGTAGTTCGTCGAATATTTTCTTAGTTATTTCGAGTTTATTTTTGTCTAACTGTCTGACTTTTGCATGGACTGGGTTTCCGTTGCTAATTATTATGTGTTCGGTTATGCATTTTGTGTTGTTGTTTGTCTCTAATTTATTAGTTATATTTGCTGCATTTTGTATCAGTTTTGCGATTTCGTTAGGTATGTCACATACCGTATGTGCCAGTTTGTTTCTGTTTTATTTGTTTTTGCTTCACCGTTTTGGGCTGTTATTACTCCAATGTCACAATTGATTTGTTTTTTAGACTGTTTATTTTTGTGGTGTATGTTATTTGAATTGTTTGGTATGACTTTTCCATTCTTACAGTCGACTAGTAGATTGAAGTTTGAGAGGAAATCTGCTCCTAAAATGGCTTGTTTGACTTCAGCGATAGTGAATTGCCAATTAAATTGTGTGTTGTTGATGGTGATGTTAATGTTTTGCTTTCCGAACGTTTTAATTGGGCTGCCGTTTGCTGCGCACAAATTTGCGGTTTCGGTTTTTGTGTTTTTGTATAGGTAATTCGGTAATAATGAAATTATTGAACCTGAATCAACAAGAAAATTAAGGCCATTGCTATGCACCGTGAAAGTTTGGCTGTCACCAAATGTCGGTGCTATCATTGGTGACTTTATATGTTTCCCGACTCTTCTTTGTCGAAGGTGCAGGGTTTGTTGCATTTGTATGCTTTATTCCCAAATTTATTGTGGTAGTAACAATAGTTTTGGTTTGTGCATTTATTAGGGTTGTTCCATGTTTTGTTTCTGTCGAAGCTGTTACGGCTGCCAGATCGTGTATTTTGTCTGGGATAATTTTGTCTGTTTTCGTAATATTGCGTTCTCCTGGATTCTCTTCTTTGTAATTCGTTTATGTCTTTCTTAGATTTTTGTTTTCCATAATTATTTCGTCGAATTTTGTTACCAGAGTTGAGAGGAGTTTGTTCGTTTCTGTAGTTTCTGAGCTATTGTGTACAGGTTTGTTTTCGTTGCTCTTAAAAAATTTTTGTTTTGGTAAGTTCTACATATTGTCGGGTATATTTCGTCGTTGATTTTGTCTGCTATGTTTGCCAGAGTATCGAGGTCTGTACAGTTGCTGGCAGCTAGAATCCGTCGTATTTCAGGTGGCATTGCGCGCATGAAAAGGTCTTTGATGAACTCTTTTGACCCGGTGCTTGTTATTTTTGGTTGCAAGTATTCGAGTTTTGCCTTTAGATTTAGCAGAAATTCAGACGGTTTGTCATTACCCAATTGGATATCTTTCAAACAGGATTCGAGTAGTTCTCGTCTGTTTACTTTGTTCCGATTTATTAAAGTGTTGTATAAGTTTTCGAAAGGGTTGTCGTCCTTTGATATTTCTTCTACTCTATCGGCTATCTCCTTCAGGATGTTGCTGGGAAGGGCAGCGATTATGTGAGAACAAACTGTTCTTGATGATTTAATGCCTGATAGGCTTAATGTTAATTTGGCAAATTCTAGCCATTTTTGTGGTGTCCCATTTTCGTCTGTGAAGAAATTTGGGATGTTTGCCTTGGGGTGTAGTATTGAGTTTACCGCGGATGAATTTTCGGGGTTGTAATAATAACTACTGCTTTCATGTGTTGTGCGTGTGTTTGCGTTGTTGGTGCTTGGGTTGTATTGGTGGTTCATGTTTTCCGGTGAGTGAGCATTTTCATAGTTGTTGGGTATCTGTGTATTGTTTGTCGGGTTTTGCTGGTTTGAAGCCATTTATTTGTTTTGTTGTTGTGTTGAAAAAAATATAATAGTTTATCAGAAGGATATGGCCTACTGTGTTCGGCCAACAGTGTCACTAGCCTTTATAGTTCTATAATAACTATACTGAAAGGTTTCGTGATTGAAATAACAAATGCCGAATGCCTGTTATGTTATTGTTTTTTTTTTCTGACATCAATTGTTATATTAATGAAAGTGCTTGTTAATTTCGTGAATGTTAAGAGAAAATAGATGAGCCCGAAAGAGTCACCGATAAAAAAAAATGTGTTGGGACAATCGGGGTGTGTGTTGTATAATTTAAATTAAAGTAAATTAATATACAACAATAATGGTTACAGTACTAAAACTTTTATTTAACAAAACAACTAAATAATAGTACTTTAGAAATTACCACTTCGTTTCCAAGATTAATTCCGAAATTAATATTCAATGTTACCAATAATGTTTTTGACTACTGAAAGCGACTAATGGAGCAGGAAGATATTCACTGAAATTTGAATAGTATTTAATTTCCTTGTAGCGACAATTAAAATTTATGAGTCGTAGTAGCTTCGTTGTTTCTTTTTTCGAGGTACGGTTTTAATTCTATATTAGCTTTTAGCTTCTTCGGTTGTATAAATTTTTATCGATTTTTTTTTAATTTAATTTTGTAATTTTCTATAGTGGTAAATTATCACTATATAGTTTATTTTTTTAAAAATAAAATAAAAAACCTTCTCCACGTGCAATTTTTAATGGTCTAAAATTTTAAATAGGTAAATTAAAGTTAAAAATTTTAAATTTATTATCAAAAAGTTTGAATAATAGTCCCTTTTGAAAAATGAAATTTTTAAAAAATTCTTAAAGATTAATTAGAAATTTGGTAAAAATTTTAAAAATATTTTTATTGAAAAATATTTCAAAAAGAAGAAATTTATCAATTTTAAAAAATATTTTTATCAAAGAAATATTTTAAGAAAATCTGAAATTTGTTTAAATAACAAAAATAAGATCAGACAAGTTTTTGAGATATCTTTTATAAAATAAAATTTATGGAATTATTTAATGATTTAAAAACGGATGAGAATCCTAATAATATTAATAATAATTCAACAACTAGATACCAACAACAACCAAGTACTTAAAACTAGATACCAAGTATAATGTTAAGAAAGAATCTACGTTACATCTGGTCTTGTATCTTGCAGAGGGAAGTCCAGTATCAGATGCTGAGCAAGAGGCAGGTTACAAAAGACGAACAGGGTTGAAGATTTCATTAGGGCGTTTACGTAACAGGGCTTTAGGAGATGGATTGGACCCTGGGGAAGAACTAAGGAGAATGGAGGCATACGAAGACAAGTATGAGGAAGTAATGAACGAATTTGAGGAGCTGAAGAATAATGCTCTGGAGTTAGGACGAGAGAAAGAAGTGAAGGAAATTGAGGCAGATCTGAAACGATTAGAAGCGGATTTTAGCAGAATCGGTGATCTGGTCCTCACGCAGAAGGAAAAAAGTTTTAAAGTGGATTCGCTGAAGGTCACAGAAAAATCATTTAGGAGTGAAGAGCCAAATGAAAAACAGAAGTTCATTGTGGGATTGAAGCCCTTACAGCTTCCGATATTTAATGGAAGGGTAATGGAGTATCCTGGATGTAGAGCAATTGTGAGAGCCTGCATCGAGAACACAGATGAACCCAGCGAAAGGAAATACTTGTACTGGAGACAATATTTGGAAGGGAAGCCTTTGCAATTGATTGCCTATATTGGATATGGCTCACAGGCTTTCGAGGCGGCTATGAAATTATTAGATGAGAGGTATGGGGGACCAGAAAGGTCATATTCAATTATGCTGGACGCGGTGCAGAGGTTCCTTCAAGTGACACTCAACGTATTGAAAGACCTAGAGCGGTTTGAAGAGCTGCTGGCAAATCTCATCCTGAATTTCAAGGACCAAAAGAGAGAAGGCGAATTGAACAACGGAATGTTGTATCATCAACTGCCTGAAGAAGTTGCCAGAAACCATGCTAATTCAGTGGTTACGCAATTGTGATGCAGGGAGAGTAGCAAATGTACAAACTTTAGCCGATTGAATCAAACAAGAAGCTGATAGGCATCGTAAAGAGAGAATTCCAGAGAATAGGAAGGATGTGGGGAATTTGAAAAAGTTCACAAACTTCATGGAGAGAAAACCAACAGCAGAGATCAGCCACAAGAGACAATTCAATAGGGGTCAATGTGTCAAATGTGGATCTGAACATTATTTGAACCAATGTCCGGAACTTTTAAAATTGAAAGTAGCAGCACGAAACGAGCTTGTTAAAGAATTAAGACTTTGTTTTAACTGCTTAGCTGGAGGCCACTTCGTCAGGGACTGCGAGAGGTCCAGCTTTTGTAAGGACAGATGTTGAAAAACACAGCATTATTTTCTTTTGCATGATTCAGATTGCAAAGCTGAAGATAGTCAAATGAAGGTGATAAATGAAAACACATCAATGAGGACGGTCCAGAGTTATTTTGCGGTAACTGAAATGTTAAATGACGAGTTACGTGCATTTCGGGAATTGAGGACACGCAACTCGACAGGAGTAAGGCATCTAATGAAAAGCAAGGAGCTCAGAGTCATTTAGGTGGACAAATATTCAATTCTGGAGGAACTAATGAATTAGTTAACGTCATTACAATTACACAAAATATTCAAGGAAAAATGAATACAGGGGAAAAGGCTTGCCGGGCTGGTCAGATCATAAAATTATAAGAAGATAAAATTGTGGAACCGAAGACAACGGAAGTGTTGAGTAATTGGGAAAAAGACAAACCAGCATCAGAGGATCTAACACCCAAGGTGGCGGTTAATGATATTCAGGTCGATGAAGGGGAAGTTAATCGACTAAAAGAAGAACGTGATAATGTTCAAGGGGCCAAAAAAGTTTTGGATTTAACAGAAAAATTGAACGAATCATCGAACAGTTTCAAACAACACGGATCGTTTGAACTAGTTTGCACGCCTCTAAAGATGTACATGAAAGAAAAGGTGTCAATCGTGGAATTGAAACACGAAGCAATCAAAGAACTACTTTGTAGGAGGCTTATAAGAACGTCAAGTGAATACTGGTCACTGAATGAAATGCAACAGGGAAAAGTGTGGAATATTGAATTGGCAAAAAATGAAGGAAGAATAATGGAGATATTACACCTAAACAAAATGAACAGTGACAGTAGCTTGGCCGAGTATGGCGATGGTGAGTGGAGAATCCACCATGATGTATCAAAAAAGGTGCGTGGTACGGCGGCTTATGTAATACAAAGATGGGTGTGTGAGGGTTATTTGAGATATATAATAATATATATCATTCAAAAGGACTTCAACTCTATTGCAGACTTTACCTGCTACACTGGAAATCACATCACTTGCAAATTAGCTAAATCACAGAAACAAATATCTGCAAACTTGTAAAAATGGCGTATGAAAAATCTTATTCGTCTCTGGAGACAACGTCATACAGAAACTGTTTACAAGTGCATCCGTAAATATTTAGCATTTTTAACTTGTAATGGTGTAAAATATGTTTTTTACGGATGTCTAACATTAAAATAATATAAACATTACAAGCTTTGTGATACCCAGTGCAAAACCCAATAATAGACTAAAAAATATTTTATATATAATCAAGCCTATTATTACGAATTGTGAAGTCTAAATTTTTATGTTTTATATATATATATATAAGGTAAATCAGTACTTTTAACTTTATTTTGGGTAATATATTACTTGAGGGGGTGTTTTGGGAAAAGTTTCAAATTATATTTTTATAAGATTATATATACTTTGGACTATTAACAATAAAATTTATTCTTGTTATTATAAAACTTGGGGGGGGGTCATTTACGAAAAATTATGAAATTATATTTTTAAAAGAAATATAAGTTAACCATATAGGGTAATGTATAATAATGTAAGATAATGTATGTGATGAAGAATATTTTGTATTTAATTCTTATTATTTTTATGTGTTGGTACTTGGTTTCTAATTGTAAGTACTTGATTGATAGCGATTGGTATCTTATTGTAAGTACTTAGTATCTGGTTGGTTGCTTGTTGTTGTTAGCTAGTGAGGATACATTGTTGGTATCTAGTAACTGGTTGTTAGCTAGCTATAAGTAAGTACTTGGTATCTGGTTGTAAGTACTTGGTAGTAGGTATCTGTTTGTTAGTATCTAGTTGTAGATTGATATTTATCAAATTCTCGATGGATTTGGATGGTGATTGTTAGTATATGGTTGTAAGTGTTTAGTATTTAGTTGTATGAAATCTAGTTGTTAGTACATGGTAACTAGTTAATTGGTAGAGGGGGTTGAGTGTGACCAATACCCTTACGACTAATTCCATTACGACCAGTACTCTTATGACCAGTACCTTTAGGGGGTCAAAACATCTTGTCGGATAAACTTCGAGTATATATAATAAAATGAATCAACAATAACTATTTATTTAATACAATTTTTACTTTGCAATTATAAGTCAGTTGTAATCAATTAAAAGAAGAACAAAAATTAGAATTCATTTTTGATGAAAATCATTATTTTTTTTAAATCTAGACATTTAGAAAAGTTTTTTCTACTGTTTGTAATTAAAATATATTTTTGAAGACAAATAAAAAATTTAATTTAAAAATCATTCGATAAAATACAATAAAGAATACTTAGTTGGTTGTAATTACTTATTTAACCGATAATTTCACGTGGACATTGATTAATTGACAGAGATTTGCATCTAAAATTGACTAAAAAAATAATTAATAAAAACTTTCATCTTACATGGACTTTGAAATTATTTTAATAAAAATATCCATTTAAAATTGACTTTGAAAAATATTTCATTAAAATTTCCATTAAATATTATCTTAAAAAGCTATTTCATAAAAATTTCTATTAAAGATTACTTAAGTAGATGGATTCTAATAGATTCTAATACGAAATATTCAGGAATGGCTAATCGACTTCGCAATAAATTCTTTTTACAAGATTTAGCAATAATGATTGATATTTTGCAAGAAATGTCATATGTTTCAAACGCGCTTCAAGCTAGAAATTTAAATATTTTACGAGCCCAAAATTTAATAAGAAGATCCATGTTGGCCATTAAAATGATTAAAGAAAATAAAGGTATATATGAAAAGAAAGTGAATGAAGTCATCAATTCAGATGCTTTTAAAGATATTAATTTTATAGAGCATACAATTTACATTAGACTCCCTCGCCAAAACCTATTGGACGCAGTAATTGCTAATATGAGAACAAGACTAATGGATGATGATGACCATTTATTGGCAACAAAAAGTACGAAAAATGATACCAATAAACTTTTTGAAGTTATTAGCGTTCTGGAGCTTGATTCTTGGAACATCGATGAGAATGTGGTTCCATGGATAGCCGCAGAAGAGAAATTGGTCGGATTCACAGATATTTTTAAATACAACATCGACATAAATGACTTCCGTGACTTTTTGGAAAATATTATAAGCAATCGCGAAATTTTTGTCATTTCAAAATCAATACAAAGAGCAAAAAACATTATCAATACTGTAGCGATTAGTTCCGCGGAAGCAGAAAGAGGGTTTTCTACAATGAATCTAATATATTCCGAAAAAAGAAACCGTTTAAAATTTCAAAATGTTGCTAATCTCATGGTTATAAATTTAAAATAATATATGAAATAAAAAATTGAACTAGGTAAAAATTGATTAAATTATTGTAAAAATTTAAATTAACATAATAAATAAATATGATAAAAATTTAATTAATGGACAAGAAATAATTCTAGTCATTAATCATACAGTAAATAAAAAAATACTGATCATTCAAGTTAATATGGATCAACTAAGATAATAAATTAATAAGAATTTCGAAATAAGATCTAGTAGATAATTGATTTAGATTGAATAAATCAATTGAAATAAATTAATTTTAATTATTTTTCTAAAAGTAATACATATACTCCAATTGATTGACTGATTGCTCAATTAATTCGAAAAAATCAGTATAAATTCATTACAATTATCAAAGTCGGCAATCTACACTAAAAATAATTATCATTAAATTCCAAAAGAGACTGGATAACTAATGATAACATTTAGCAAACCAGTAAATTCATTTAAATGACAATATTCTATCATTTGTTATATCCAAGCGAATTCTCCAATAAAATCATATAAAAATAATATTTTTCCCCTAAATATATCAATATTTTAATGAAAAGTACTTGTTAAAGATCATATATTCTCCTCAGACTAATAAGATTCCTTAAAATCCCTTAAATGACTATATTTCTACCCTTAATTCATATTATTACAAATATTTCACTAAAATCATCTAAAAAGCATCAAATTTCCTGAAATATCTCTCTTTAAAGATTAGTATTTTATTGATAAATACACTTAAACGATATATATTTCCCTCAAACTAATAAGATTCCTTAAAATCCATTTAAATGACTATAATTATATTTGTTATTCCTATTATCACTATTCCTATTAATTCTTATTATTATTCCTCTTTCACATATTTCACTATTCATAAAACCAGTTATAATTAAATTTTTGTTCTAAATGTAAATCACTATATTTGAAATTTAAAAGAAATATTACTGTACTGACTAGGTCCCATTGTAAGATTAAATTTATCACTATTTATTCAAATGGTCAGATTTTATCGATATTCAACCAATTTAATTATTAATTAAAATCACCCGATAAATTTCTTCCAATAAAGATCAATTTTCTTTAGTCAATGTTTTAAGTCAATATTTCTCCATTTTTGTCATTCTCCGCCTAAATAAAAATAATTTCAAGTATGTCAATTACAATTATCTCTAAAGATTTCATTGTCAAAACCAAGTAAATTGATCAAAACACACTACTTAATAAAACCCTGGATAATTAATAGAAAATTTAATAAAACATTGTTCTAAACCATAAATCTAAATTAATTTACTGTGCATTCATTACAACCTAATAAAACGATATAATTTCACATTATTATTGATTCATAACTGACTAGTGTATTGCGATTTCCTTTAAAACATTGATATTTTACCAACATCACACTTCAAAATCATATATTCACATCTAAACCGATCCCCATTAAATCCAAACTACCATATCCCCCTTAAAAGGTCATATTTTCCCATCCTTACCGATCTCTCATTAAATCTAACCGACAATATCTCATCTTAACCGATCTCTCACCAAATATTTCTACCCCTTTGAACATCTAACTGCCTATATCCTTTAATTCTACTTATTTGAGGTTATATCCTCCTTTAATTCAGTCAATCCTTTTAAAATCCTTAGAGAATTCTTCAAAATATGAATTTTATTTAATTGTTACAGACACCAAATATTCTTCCAATAAAACAATTTCGTAGCTCTATAGTAAGAGCTCACTTAAAGATCAAAAATAAATATTTTCTACAAATATTTCACCCATCAAATACCTAAATGGAAATGATATATATTGATTGATTATGTATATCATTTTCAAGCAATAATAGCAAACTAAATCACAAATTTCAGTACAATAATTTTCAAGTAAATTTAAATTCCTTGATAAAGTTAACTGGTTTCTTAGCTTATGTTTTTTAAAAGTTCATCAATGTGTAAATGGAAAAAATATTCTTCGAAAATTATTGAAAAGATTATTTAGTCAAATATCATTACAAAGTCATCAAAATTAAACCTATCACTTGATTATTAACCTAACAGTCATTAAAAATTAATTTTTAATTTAAATTAAAAAACAAGTCAAAAAGATTTAGCAAATTATCAAGAAAATCCATTAAAATCACCATTAAAAATTTAATTTTTAATCAATCAACATGAAATTCATAAAACTATTAAGTCAAATTCAATATCATTACAAAGTCATAATCAAATTAAATACTTATCTTTAAATACTAATCTTTAAAGACAGAGATATTTCAAGGAAATTTGATGTTTTTAGATGATTTTATTAGAGAATTCTGTTGGATACAACAAATGGTAAAATATTGTCATTTAAATGAATTTACTGGTTTAGTAGATGTTATCATTAGTGGGCTTAAATCAATCTCTTTTGTTATTTATTTCTAAGATATTGTTGACTTTGATAATTTTTAATGAATTTATGCTGAATATTTGGAATATTTTGAGCAATCAGTCAATAAATTTGAGTATATATATTTTATTATTAAAAATATTAATATAAGGTATCTGGTTGTGAATATCTAGTTGTAGGTATCTGGTTGTAAATACGTGTTCGTAAGTTACTGGTTGATGATAATAAGTTTTTAGTATCTTGTACTTGGTAGTTGGTATCTGATTGTTGGTTTGTTGTTGAATTAATATTATCAAACATAATTATTTAAATTTGTCTTTGAAAAATATATCATTAAAATTTTCATTAAAAATTATCTTAAAAAATTATTCCATAAATATTTTCATTAATATTTACTTAAAAAAATATTTCATAAAAATTCTATTAAAAATTGACTTACACAAACTCTAATTATTATCTGTCATTTATCTAACAAGTCAATAAAAATACAGCAAATTATCAAGAAATTAATTAAATTTACCTTAGAATTAACATTAAATTTTTAAATATTCTTTCAATCGACATGAAATTCACGAAAATGATAGAAATTCACAAAAATGATAGAAATTCACAAAAATGATAGAAATTTACAAAAATGATAGATATATACATGAATATTTACTAAAACCATCAATTCTAGAAAACTATAAATGAATGCCTTCAACAACAAATTTACCTAAATAATCATTCAAATAAAGTATTAAAACCAAATACTGGTCGAAACAATTATTATTATTATTATTATTATTATTATTATTATTATTATTATTATTATTATTATTATTATTATTATTATTATTATTATTATTATTATTATTATTATTATTATTATTATTATTATTATTATTATTATTTTCAAAGTATCATTATTTTGAAAGTATTATTTTCAAAATATTTTTTCTTTATTATTATTATTATTATTATTGAAAAAAATAGTTAAACATACATGGAAATGATTTAATTATAAGATAACGCCAATCAAACATTCTTTTCACGATTAATTTCGACAGTTTTCCTGTCATCATCAGGTGGGATATAATAACTCATTAAATTAAGGATTTTAAACAAATTTAATTATATACAAAAAATTTTATTAATTTTATAAAAAAATATATTTTTTTTTGAAAATTTTAACATTTAAAATTTAATTTAATAATTTAAAAATATTTATTTATTATTTAATTTAACACAACAAAGAATACATACAATACACAAAGGTTTATTTAAAAACACTCAACACACAAGTATTTACTGCATTCTGCACATTAATTTTCGGATTCAATGATTTTATCAACAACAATAAATAAAAATTTTAAACGATGAGTCATCGATGAGTCTTTGTCTATATGTCTTTGTTTAAATGTAATTGTTTAAATATTTGTTTACACGTCTTTGTTTAAATGTCTTTGTTTAAATATTTTTTTACATGTCTTTTGTTTAAATGTCTTTATTAAAAATAATGAGTCACATGTACTTTAATGATGAGTAATCGTCTTTGTTTAAAATGATGAGTCATATGCATTTTAACGACCTTGATGGCGGCTTCTTGATGATCGGAACTGCCGCAGGAGTTCCTGAGATAGATGATGCGATAGCAGTGAACCGTCCGTGTGGATCCCGACACGAAAATCGATAATCTTCTGTATCTGCTTTCGGATTGTGATCTAGACATCACAAGTGATCCCTTGAACCTAGACTAGACACTTCTCGATTGTGTGGATTTTTTTATATAACTTGTGAACATTGTAACCATGTTGCTAATAGCATTCTACACTTCCTGACAAAAATCCCGACTTTTTGGATTGAAGGGAAAAATTTGAAAATGATAGAAAATCACAAAAATGATAGAAAATCACAAAAATGATAGAAATTCACATAAAATGATAGAAATTCACAAAAATGATAGAAATTTACAAAAATGATAGATATATAAACGAATATTTACTAAAACCATCAATTCTAGAAAACTACTAATGAATGCCTTCAACAACAAATTTACCTAAATAATCATTCAAATAAAGTATTAAAACCAAATACCAGTACCCTTGTGACATTTTGAATGTGAGCAGTACACTTATGACTAATACCCTTAGGGGGTCAAAACATCTTGTAGGATAAAATCAGAGTATATATAATAAAACCAACTAATTTCATCAAATTTGTCATTGAATCAGTCAAATTATCATAAATTTTGGTTTATTGGATGGATAAATTTAATCTTTCAATGCAACTACTCGGTAAAATTGTACAGTAATATTTATTTCAAATTTCAAGTGCAGTGATTTACATTTAGAACAAAAATTTAATTATAACTTGTTTTATCAATAGATTTTATAAATTATTTAGGACCAAATTATTTTACATGTCTATTAGGGAAATATTTGTGATAATTGAAATTAAAGTTAGAATTATAATCATTTAAAATCCTTTAATCAATTTGCTGACTTTAATAATTTTGTTCAATAAATGTCAATCGAGGGTATGATACAGAATGGCTGGTGGCGAACCGTCGTCAAAGGAGCCTAGCCAGGATTCGTCGTACACGCTGGAGGAAAACACCACTGCTAGCCCCCTACCAAATCAGTTTCGAGGTTGCGAACCGAGTGGATTTGGTATAAAATCCATGGAATGATGGTTATCACCAGATGTGAACCGACCTCGCTAGCGGGAAGATCTCTCTCGCCACTCCCAAGACGGAGGCTCTTCCAAATTCGGCCTTAGAGACGAATGACGACAGGGCCGTCTCCGCTACCCAGGACGCAATCCCGAACAGCCTGTGGACAGATCAAAAAATTAGGTCAGGAGTCCTGGAAAATCCCAATGGGAACGCCCGGGTCTGATTAGACCTTACACTGCTCGCCGAGCTGAATGCCTGGCACGCCAGGTCAAAACGAGAGTCTAGAGCAGCTCTCTGCCCAGGAGCCCAACCCCCGGAAACGTGGCCGACCCCGTACATCAGTAAAACTGACAACGGCCAACGGAGATCTGGCGCAAATAACAATCCCCGAACATAAAATATTGTGATTCGTTAACTTTTAACTTTTGTGTTGACTTAGTTATTTTTAAACTGTTTGTTTAATCTTTATTTAATTATAATTATCATGCATACGGAGAACTTAAATAGCCAGCAAGGTGTATTCGAAGTTTTATTGATAATTTAAATTTTTTTTTTAAAATTACACAATAAAGACATAATATGTAACAAAGAACTATTACATAACAAAGACATATTACATAACAAAGAAATCTTACATAACAAATATAAATTACGCGACAAAGACATATTACGTAACAAAGACATGTTATGTACCAAAGACATGATAGGTAACGAAGGAATATTGCATAAGAAAGTCATAAATTTAAACAAAGCCTTATTACATAAGAAAGACATATGACTCATAAATTTTACGTAACAAAAACATTTTTACAAAGAAACATGACTCATCATACTTTTTAAATATATTACGTTGCGTTATTTTAAAATTTAAATATATTTTAAAAACTTATTTTGATGCTAAAGTCGACAGAATAAAATTATTGCATATACTTTGCACATTCTTTGCATTATTATTATTATATATAGTCTGAGTTTATCCGACAAGATATTCTGTCCCCCTATGGGAACTGCTTACAAAGGTACTGCTAAAAAATATTCAAGGCAAAACTTTAACATATTATTATTATTACACACACACACATATATATAATGTATAAAAAATTGTTCTCAAAGATACTGCTAAAAATACTCAAGGCAATAAAATCAATACATTTATTAAATAATTTAACCACATCATCGAAAATAATCATGTCCAAAATAATTATCATCTGCTGGATCATGGAAATCATCTGGATCATCTGCTGAGACAGCTTCTGTTGAATCTATAAATATATCGGTGTCACCTCCCCTATAATGGCCATATGCCAAACTTTGATTTTTATCCACCCAATTTCGCTTATCATCTCTACATGTCAAGGCTCTTTTATTATTTTTAATACCATAAAGTTGGTGATTTTTCGATGTTATTCTAAACTGAGGGACTGTGTATATTTTATCGTTTAAATAACAATCTAGATACGACTGATGAGTTAGTCCAGTATCTTTCATACTAATCCCCTTAGCCTTCATACTTTCCTCATCACCCATTAAACTGTAACATTTAGGTCTCAAGAATACCCAATCTTCATATAATAAACCTTTATTCTCGTCTTTGAATTTACCAATGACAGAATCAAGGTTCCTACTATATAAAGGATGATTTGGGTCAAAATTCGAAGTATCTAATAATTGATAAAAGAATGTCAAGACTACAATGTTTAATTTCCAAGAAGAAGGAATCTCTGTCCGCAGAAACAATATTAATTTCGCAGTTGAATTCGTCGCGATATTTTTGCAACTCTTCATACTGCTGCTGGTACATCCTGAGTTTGGATAAATCTAGTACAGTTTGAGCCATGTAACTAGGTCTATTCAAACAGATACAATCCTTCCTCAATAAAACCGAAATTAGGTCATCATCTATTTTCGTGGATTTTCGAAAAGTTGGTTTCGAACAGAATGTTAATAATTTCTGTGAAGAATTACACAGACGTAAATTAATACGTTTTTTTAAGATTTTCAACAGTCTTGAAATTACAAAGACTTCATCATTCTAATTTGTATCGAAATTTTTAATAAATGGTGATGCACTAATTTTACTAATTCTAACATGGTCACCTACTTTATATTTAGGTTTTGTAATTTTTACAGGTTTTGTAGAATAGAATGTTTTTGAAGTGATTTCAATCGGCATTAATCTATTCAGTCCTCGATGTGATGAATGATTAAAACTGGTTATTATTTCAGGTAAAATCAATACCCATTTTTTATTACCTTGATGTACAAAGAATTTCTTTAATCTATCTCTCAATGTTCATTTAAATCTTTCAACATGAGCAGCTTTGTATTGATAATGTACCGAGTAATGATTTATTTTCAATTTATTGAGGATTTGCTTGACTTTACTGTTGTAGAATTTAATAAATAATAATAATAATAATAATAATAATAATAATATTAATAATAATAGTAATAATAATAATAATGATAATAATATTACCTAAATCCGTTTGCAAGTTATTAGGATGTCCTTTTTAAAAAAATTATTATTAGCTTTTGACATTTCATCTGCAGATTTTGACCTTGACTGGTATTGCTCGAGCAAACCGACTGAATACATCACTACATGTTAAAATATATTTATACCGATTGCTAATTTTCGAATAGGGTATCATCTCCATCAAGCCCATTTGCCATAAATCATTTATTCCATGTTTTATATGCTCTTGTTGGTAATCGTTTCTGCATTGGTTTGTTCAAACTGTACAATCTGTTCAAACTTCTGGGTTTCCTTTTTCGAATTCGGAACTCTTTTCTTTATTTTTGCGACTCCACCAAAACCGGCTTCGTCTTTGGGGTTCGTCCAAATCTTATCCATTACAACAAGAAGATTTAATATTAAATTTAATGTCGGGTAATGAAGGATTAGCACCCATTGTTTATGATCGACTTCCTATTATTCCACCTAATAATGATATTGCTAAAGGTATCAATGCACCGATAAATCCCTCTTGTTGTTTATATATAATTTTTCTCATTTGTTGACGATTTTTATTATTCACTAATGATAACAAAGGTTTCCTTTACTCAATAATTGCTTTTTAGATTTACTGATTTTAATCTTGCCTTTGACTACTTTAAGTATAATATCGACAATATAATTTGGAAATGATTGCAAAATACTGTTTCTTTTCATACTTGGTGCCTTTAACAATGTATTAAAAAACGGAAAACTCCGATGATTTTTAACAACTTTTACTTTCTTACTTGTTTTACTTTTAGGTTAGAGGTTTAGGATTTTTCGAAATAAGATTCATTGCAGAAATATTTTCTGTAATAAGTTCTTTAGATGGAGTATAACTAGTTGTTGGTAGAACTTTTAGTTGTTTTTAACCTGATATCCTTGTTTTTGAAAACATGATTTATATGTTTTCAAATTTGTTTTGAACTTTGTTTATAAACCATGGCACCTTTTGGGTTGAAAATATCTTTTTTTACCCGTATATCATCAGGACATTGTTGTGTGAAATCGAGAAATATATATCCATGCGGTATTTCCGTAGCAACTTGAAATGCTTTGATAAGGAAATTACGGTTATTAGGATAAGCTTGACGTGCAAGAAAATCAATCAAGTGTTCGATGTGCACCACCTTGATGAAATAGATTTTGTGTTATGAAAATAACTGTTACACCAACACAGGAACTATTATTGATTCACTATTTCCCCTATTGTAATTTCATCATAAAACATTTCCAATAAAACTTCACCCATTTAAATATTAAAAAGATTACACCAGTCCCTCACCAAATATTTTGACCCATTTAAACATCCAACCGTCTACAGTTTTTACAATAATCAAGTGATTGGATAAATCTCTTAATTATGATGATGACTTAATTATGATGATATTGAATTTTACTAAAGAATTTTTTCAATAATTATATTTTCCAGAGACTGAAACCGAACCCGAACCCGAAACCATCCCATCAACATTAAATATGGTTACAACTGATCCACAGCATACTAATGTTGCAATTAGTTTATAATTGACCAAATGCATCAATAAACTGATTTTTTAAAAATTTCTTTTTAACAAATATTTCCACCAACACAAAGAAATAATAAAACTGATGAAAATCCAAAATAAATCAATTTTTATTGAAATGTTTTTTTAAATTTCTCATAATTTTTCAATTCTGCACCTGAGCAGCAATTTATTATTTTTGGCTGCAAATTCATAGATTGAGACATCACAATGATAAATGCCAATTGAATCATTTCTGTCCTTTGACGGTTTCTTCCATCCGGCATCACAAGGGCGATCTGAATAATTTGTCGACTGACTCTTATAAATGTTGCCATTTGCTGGATCGATCACATCGATTGTCACAGATTGTTTGAACGGCCAATCCAACTGCTTATCATTTTCCCCACGCATCAAACAGAAACCAACCCAAATTGCATCCCCTTGACCCTTAGAAACCCTAATCATCATCCTCAAGCACATTTTGTAACCAACTAGCCCTGAATAAAATGACTCGCTGTAAATATATTGACCTCTCTTTTGTTGTGATAATTTATCGATGTTCCATTCAAAAAATCCATAATTTATATATTTTTCATTTGTGCATTTCGTAATTTGAAGCTGCAACTGAATCGAAAAATTCAAATATTTCAATAATAATTCAATAATTCACCTTTTCATTTTCCTGTTGCAGACGCTGCTCGCATTTCTTTTTCGTCTCATCAAGTTGCTGTCTGATCTGCTTCGCATCAATAACAAATAACTAACAAATCAAATAAATAATCAAACTTGATTGGTTGATCCAATATTTGTCTCCATCTTCATTCTCAGTGAGTGATTGTCATTCTTTACTGCCACCATTTCCTCATTCAATTTATCGAATTCCCCTCTGTTGTGCACTTCTTCCGTTTCAATATTGCACAATTTCATCTCCAATTACAAATATAAATAAAATTAATTACAAATAAAATTTTACATTGATATTATTAAATTGTTGTTTGAATTGCGTGATTTCTCCTTTCAATTCAATAACTTCGTTAGGTAAATGCATATTCTCATCTCTCATTGATTGCATCTCATTGCATAAATTACTGATCTGATCAATCAATAATTTGCTATGGCTTTCAATGTTCTCATTGAGATGGACTTTCATTTCGTTATTCACTACTTCATTCATTTCGCATCCAATTTTATTAAATGGGCATCTGATTGGCTGATTGTTATCGACTTTAAATTTATTACTCTTCATTATTCCTATTACATTTATAAAATTTTTAACATTTAACAACATTCATAAATCTTACTTATTATATTAATTATTTCCTCTGACGTTTACAATTTCAATATTTTTAATTTGTATTTTAATGTAGATAAACAAACAATTTATAAATATTTTATTTTAGCATTGAGCGAAATTCGATATTTTATTAATGTTAATTTTCAGTGTTTATTTTAAATATTCATTTATTTTAAATCTTATAAAATTATTTAAATTAAATTTTTATAACAAAAAGTAAAATTTTTATGGAAATTTAAAGAACATTTTAAAATGGAAAATACAAATTAAAAATAGATCAAAATATAAAAATAAATATTTTTCATAAAATATTAAAATAAAAATGTAATAATTTAAAGTATTTTATGTGAAATTAGAATTTATTTAAACAGTTTAGAAAGGGATTCAAAATTATCAGAGCAAAAATAGAAATTCAAATTAAATCAATATTGTTATTTCATATACTTTTTAACAAAATAAACAAAAAAATTTCATTCATTTTTTAAAGAATAATTGTTTATTATTTGAATGAAATTTTATTGGGAAACGCTAAACGGGTTATTAATGTATTCAGAAATCTTTGGGTTTTGGCATTTGATCTAATGATCTCGTTATGGTTATAAATATTGGGAACGTTATTGCTGCAAAGGGCTACACATATTTTATCTTGGATTTTCAATACAAAAAAGAGCCTATACAAAAAAGCCATATTTTTCTGACTATATTGGGGGTCTCATTGATCCTTGGATTTTCAATACAAATTTCAATTCTCGATAAAAAAGCATGGATTTTCTAAGTGTAATTAAGATGGTTCTCCTTAGTCCTGTGATATTCAATTCAAAATCCGTTTACCAATAAAAAAGCATGGTAATTTAAGGTCTCAGGATATTCTATATACAAAATCTGACTAACTAAAAAACCATGGATTTTTCTAAGTATAATTATTTTCTATTCTCACTAAAGAAGCATGGATATTTCTGACTATAGTATGAAAATCTCGATGAATCCTGAGAATTTCAATACAAATATCAGTTTACATTAACAAAGCATGGAATTTTCTGACTATAGTGAGGCGGACTCGATTGATCCTAGGATGTTAAGGGGTTAAATTAAGGGGTCAACTTTAAAATTAAACTAATCAATGGTGTAAAATAAGTAAATTACTGGTCAAAAAATTGAATGAAAGTAAATCAAAGACTATATATGGTAAACAAGGGCTAAATTATGTAAATAAAGAGTTAAATTAAGTCAATTTAGGGCTTAATTTTAAAATTAAGTAATCAAATTTTAGATAAGTAAATTAAAGTTAGAATTTTTGAATTAAAATAATATTTTAAAATTAAAGTAAGATTCTAAAATTTTTAACAAAGAAGTTTAAATAATCACCAACATTTGAGAAATGAAATTTTAAATGGAAATTTTTATGAAATAATTATCAAAGATGATTTTAAATGCAGATTTTTACCAATAATAATAGTAATAATAATAGTAATAATAATTCAACAACCAGCTAACAACTAGATACCAAGTACTTACAACTTCCTAACAACAACTAGATACTATGTACTTACAACCCCATACTCACAACAAGATTCCAAGTAATAACCACTAACTACTAACAGCTACTTAGTATTTATAACCAAGTACTGACAACCAGATGACCACGTGAAATTATTGGTTAAATAAGTAAATTAAGTAATAAATTTTAAAATTAAGTAAATCAATGGCTATAATTGGTAAACAAAGGCTACATTAAGTAAATAAAGGGTTAAATTGAGTCAATTTAAGACTAAAGTTTAAGGTTAAGTAAATTAAAGTTAAATTTTATTATTAAGTAATCAATGGTCTAAAATTTTAAATAGGTAAATTAAAGTTAAAAATTTTAAATTTATTATCAAAAAGTTTGAATAATTGTCGCTTTTGAAAAATGAATTTTTTAAAAGATTCTTAAAGATTAATTAGAAATTTGGTAAAAATTTTAAAAATATTTTTATTGAAAAATATTTTAAAAAGAAGAAATTTATCAATTTTAAAAAACATTTTTATCAAAGAAATATTTTAAGAAAATCTGAAATTTGTTTAAATAACAAAAATAAGATCAGAAAGTTTTTGAGATATCTTTTCTTAAATAAAATTTATGGAATTATTTAATGATTTAAAAACGGATGAGAATCCTAATAATAGTAATAATAATTCAACAACTAAATACCAACAACAACCAAGTACTTAAAACTAGATACCAAGTACCATGTGCTAACAACCAACAAACAAGTAGCTACCAAGTACTTACAACTAGATACTAACAGATTAGTGCCAACAACTAGGAACTAACAACCCACCAGATACTTACAACCAAATACTAACAACTATGTACTTCTAACAAACAGCTTTCCACTAGATACTATCTTGGTACTATTTACAATCAAACACCAAGTACCAACTATCAGCTGCTAAGAATTTTTAACTAGGTACTAATAAATAAGTACCAAATACATACAACTAAGTACTTACAACCGGATACTTACTACCATGTACTTAAAACCATTTACCAACAACTAGGTACCAAGTACTAACATCCAACAACAAATCCCATCGAGAAATTAACAAATACCAACCTACAACTAGATTAAAACAGCCAACAAACAACTAGATACCAACAATATATCCTCACAAGCAACCAACTAAATACCAAATACAAAGTACTAACTCTCAAACATCTAGATACTTAAAACTTTCAACTAACTAAATATTCTTCATTGTATTTTATTAAATGCTTTTCAAATAAATAAAATATTTAATTTGTGTTAGAATTCATAAATATTTTGAATTACAATCAGTAGAAAAATCTTTTCTAAGAAAAATGTATAAATTTATCAAAAATGATGATTTTCGTTAAAAAAATGAATAATTGTCAACTTAGCCACTTAAAAACACCACATGGAATTGAAAATAATTTAAATATTTTAAAATTACAACGAAAGACTATAGAATTATAATTTTTATTCACATTTTTATTCTGCTTAACTTTTAATTGATTACTAACATACGTACTGATTTATTATTGCAAAGTAAATATTTCATGCTTATTCAATAAGTAGTCATTGTTAATTCGATTTATTATATATAGTTTGATTTTATCCGACACTCAACCCCTCCCAACCTACCCATTAACTAGATACTATTAATCAGTTAACAATTGGATACCAACAACTAGCAACTAAGCACCAACAATGTATCCTCACTAGCTAACAATAACCAGATACCAAGTACCGACTACCAGCTACTAAGTATTTTAAACTAGGTACTAACAACCAACAACAAATTCCATAGAGAAATTAACAAACATCCAACCTACAACTAGTTACTTACAACCAGATACCTACAACTAATTACCAATTAGTTACAACTAACAAATAGATCATTAAAAGAAATTCTTCTTCACTTGAAAAATTGTATGAAAATTTAATAAATTTTTCAACTAAACTCAAGGCATCAGTAAGGTTTTCCAATAACTAGGTCAAAATTGATTAAATCATTGTAAAAATAACATGTAAAAATTATTCAAAATATACTAAATAAATATCATAAAGAAATTGAAATTCTAGTCATTTTGGTCAGGAAGTGTAGAAGGCTATTAGCAACATGGTTACGGTGTTCACACAAATCCACACACAATCGAGAAGTGTCTAGTGTAGGTTCAAGGGATCACTTGTGATCTCTAGATCACAATCCGAAAGCAGATACAGAAGATTATCGATTTTCGTGTCGGGATCCACACGGACGGTTCACTGCTATCGCATCATCTATCTCAGGAACTCCTGCGGCAGTTCCGATCATCAAGAAGCCGCCATCAAGGTCGTTAAAATGCATATGACTCATCATTTTAAACAAAGACGATTACTCATCATTAAAGTACATGTGACTCATTATTTTTAATAAAGACATTTAAACAAAAGACATGTAAA
>CAUHTR010005683.1:0-23311 GCA_959609185.1 Schmidtea polychroa | reverse complement strand
AACAAATGTTGCAATTATTAAGAAATTTCGTTGATATTGACATTGTTAAAAGTCTATTGTAAGTAAAACGGTAGTCTTTTATTATTTTCAATATTCATTCGGATAGGAAAATATTTAATTATAATTGATGAAAAATAATATTATTACAAAATAATAGTAGTGAGAAGTGAGGAGTATAAACCAAGACAAATATACAGTATTGCGTAATAATTGTATGGGTACCCTAGGGGAGTGGTGGTATGGTGTTAAATAATTTTTTAAAATTTTATTATAGATATATATTTATTGAATTATAAATATATAAGAAAAAGTCATACATACATACATTTTTGAACCCGAGTACTATAATGATGACAATGAATGTGATAAACACTCGGTTATAATTCACACATAGATAATAATAATAATAATAATAATAATAATAATAATAATAATAATAATAATAATAATAATAATAATAATAACAAAACCTTTTAATAACTAAATTGTTCACAACAAGAAATACTTTAACTATTTCACAATAAATTTACAATAACAACGTAAAATGCAAATGATATTGATAAAAAATTTAAAAATTATATAAAACATTTTATTTCAAGTTAAATACATCTGTGTAGTATGCCTTACGCATTTCAGCTAATAAGATATGGACTGATTGATCCCTTTTAAAGTCCTGACAGCATGGACACCCATTGGGGCATGACAATCTCATAGAATCTTTGCAAACAATGCAATTTTCAATGCATCTAGTGTCAGACCTTAGAACCATATCGTAAGTGCAACTCTAAAAGTTGTTCTATATTAATACCTGTTAAACGAAATATTTTATTTATAAGTAACTCTGGTGCACAATAATCTATGGTATTTCTTATTCCTGGGTATAATTCTTGAAACTTCTTTAAAATTACTTCAAATAAGTAAACTAGATATAAAGATTATTAATTATAAATAAAAATATATTCTTTACCTTTTGACATTTTTTCTAACTACTAAAAACAAAATCAATACAAACAAAATTAATTAATTAATTAACATTTTAATTTCTGAGATAATGTTCTCTACATAGTGATTATAGTCTAAAGTTTTTATTCCAAGTAATACAACCTTTCCGCTTGAAAATACATTAACACAAACTGGCTTATACTTTTGAAGACGTAAGGCAGGAAATATTTCCGGTTCAAACATACATTTAGCTTTATGTTGTAATTCGTATAAATTTATAAATTTACCGATATCAGCAGTTACTGTAATGGACTGAATTTGTAAATCTTGTATCTTATATTTCAAATCAACTAATTTAAGAGGTTGCTTGCATCCCATTATCCGACATCTACCCGACTTGAAAAATATAATTGGATACTTCCCACTTCTATCCACAACTTGTTGGGGTTTACCTAATGGGAATTTCATGTTTTTGACTAAACACTTACCTTTATAATTAATGTTGCTCAATAATAATGAAGTCATGTAATAAAATTTAAATAATTTTTATATACTTATAATAATAAATTTAAACAAATATAAACAATAATATTAATGAAATGAGATTAATTAAGATGGAATTAAGAAATGATGCCGTTTATCAAATTGTAGGTCCCAGTGGTAGTGGAAAAACTTTATTTGTTTGTAAATTATTACAATCAAATATGTTCAAATCAAAATTTAATAAAATATACTTGCATAAGGGAGCTGATGACGAGCATGGTATGACACAAGATCAGTTTTGTAAATTAAAAAGGAATATAATGAAGGGATTTGATAAAAATTGGTCATCTAGATTACATCAAGGTGATGCTATAATTATTGATTATTTATATCAGGAAGCAAATAAAGAGAAAGATTTTAATAATTTATTTACAAAAACCAGTAGACATATCGGAGTAACGGTAATTTTTATAACACAAAATTTATTTCATCAAGGTGGAAGTCATCGAACGCGTAATTTGAATGTACAATATTTAGTTATTTTCAAAAATCCTCGAGACGCAACTATAATTGATTTTCTCGCAAGACAGGCTTATCCTAATGATAGAAGATATTTAATTGAATCCTTCCAAGATGCAACAAAGATAGCACATGGGTATTTATTTTTCGACTTTACTCAACAATGTCCAGATGATTTACGTGTTAGAACAGATATTTTCAATGAAAAAGGTGTTACGATTTATAAACAAAAATGAAATACATTATTATTATTTAAAAATGTCATTTAAAAAAGTTATAGTTCAACGTGAAAAAGTTACAAAGCAGAAAGAAAAAAAAAGAAATACTAAACGGAAAGAAAAAACTATAAATAAGACTAAAAAATCAATGAAAAAGAAGAGTTGGATTAAATTATAAACAAATTAACTAATAAAATACATCATTGACAATGAAATTACAACGTAGCTTACCATATTTTAACGCCTTGCTTAAGGCTCCAAATAATAAAAGGACGAGTATATTACAAGCTTTTCCATCATTTGTTATTGATGATTTACTCGAAGCTATTGTTAACATAGTTCGTGGTAATGTAAATATTAGTAAAGCTAAAAGGTTTGTATTTAAAAGACATAAGAAATCTCTTTTATCATTAATTAACACAAAAAATCGAAATCTAATGAGAAAAATAATGTATAAACAACAAGGCGGATTTTTAGGTACATTAATTCCAATTGTATTATCGGCTATAAGCACAATTTCGTCATTAAATTCTTAAAATATAATATCATAATGGGTGCTAAGAATTCATTACCGGATAAACATAATTTAGATTTAAATATATTAACATCATGTTGTAATAATAAAGGAAACATTTTCCAAAAAGGTCAAATCAAAGAAGAAAATATTAGAGAAAAAACTCAAAACAATTTGGACAAACCCGAAAGATCCAGATGGTTTTGGTGGTGTAGAAAAACTTGCAAAAAGAGTAAATAAATCAAAGAAAGAAACTCAAAAATGGTTATCTAATCAATTAGCCTACAGTCTAAATAAACCAATGTTAAAAAGATTCCCCACGAGATCTTATAAAACATTTGTTGTTAATGATTTATGGCAAATGGATTTAATGGAAATGATTCCATTTTCAAAAATTAATAAAGGATACAAATATATTTTGACATGTATTGATGTATTTAGTAGATACGCTCGTGCTATCCCAACAAAATCTAAATCAGCTAATGAAATAGCTGATGCATTAAAAACATTATTTGCTGACGGACAGCCTCGTAATTTACAAACAGATTTGGGTAAAATTATAAATTAAATAATTTTAATTAATTTTAAATTTAGGTAAAGAATTTTATAAAAGCAAAGTTAAAGAAATTATCAAAGGAATAAATCATTACTCAGTATTTTCACAATATAAAGCAGCGCACGTGGAAAGATTCAATCGTACTTTAAGAGATCGTTTGAAAAAATATTTTGTATATCAAGGCAATAAAACGTGGATAAATGTATTGTCGAAAATAATTTACAGTTACAATTTTTCACCTCTTAGAGGAATAAATGGAATGAGACCATTTGATATTTATTCAACAAATAATATTGATGCTTGGATATCACAACAAGATAAATCAAAAACAACAAAGCCGAAATATAAAGTAGGAGACCATGTTAGAATAAGTAAATTCAGTGCTTCTCCATTCATCAAGAATTTTGATAACAATTGGAGTGATGAAGTTTTTAAAATATCAAAAATAGATACTAATCAAAATCCGGTCATGTACTTTATTACAGATAATGAAAACGATCAAGTCAGTGGCAAATTCTACGAACCAGAACTACAAGTCATTCCATCACCCACAATCTTCAGAATTCAAGAGATTTTAAAAACTAAATCAGACGGGAAATATAAACAATACTATGTGAAATGGCATGGTTATAAACATCCTAGCTAGATATCTGAAAACCAATTGATTAAATAAATATTATGAAGGAAAACCAGTTTTATATGATTTTACCTAGTAATAGTTGTCCTCTTATTTATCCTGATAATAATGCTAGTAATTTTAAAGTTGAATTTCAAAACCCAATTTATTTGAATGGGAAGTGGGAAGTAGCTTTGATTGATTTTACATTTGTGTATAATCATTTTCCGTATTACAGTAATTCATGGGTACAATACGAATTTAAAAAATCATGCGAAGAAACTAAATACTTGAAAATTGATAATCAAAACAAAATCTTAGAAATTTTAAATTCTACATATAATCCAGATGTTGATGTGTTCTTGGAAAGATATGAAAACTTAGTGATAGTTTGTCCACATGTTCCATTTAAAATATCATTTCTTGACACCAAACATGCATCTAAGTTTGAATTAAAAACCATATCAATCATTAGCAAAACTGACCATTACCTAAATTTACTGAAAATAATATCATTGAACAAATTGGGATAACTATAAATTACGATATCAAGACAAAATTCGAACATTATTTTGAAGATGAATTATTCTTAACTACTTTATCAGAGTTGCGAGGGTATTTAATGACAATTAATCCATCTCCATTTAAAGAAATAAATCTTCAAAATCAAGAATTGGTAAAAATAACACTTGTAGATGATATTTCAAATATCACCTTTGATCAAAAATTAACAAAAGCTTTAGGATTAAAGAATCAAACTTATAATGAAAAAGACTTTGTTGGTGTGAAAATTCCAAAAATATTTAAAATTCATCAACAAATGTTTATTTATTCTAATATCATTGAACCAATAAATGTTGGTGATGTAAGAGTTCCTCTATTAAAATCGATATGGATTAAAAGATATGAACAGGGAGAGGTTGTACAGTTAGAAATAAAGAACCCAATGTACCTTCCAATTTCCTCTTCATCTATAAACAACATTGAAATTAATATTCGCAACGATAGTGGAAAATTAGTTAAATTTTCAAAAGACACCAAAACACATTTAACACTACATTTTCGTAAAATAAATGAATAATCCTGATATTGTAAACTTTTATAGTAATAGTCAATCTGGTGGAGATTTACCATATTTTGTTGGTAAACAATATGGAACAGGTTGGTTAAAAACAATAGGTCGATTTGCTTTACCAATTCTTAGACGCATAGGTAATTTTGGTATGAAAACTGCACATGATGTAATAAATAACAATTCAAAAATTCTACCTGCTTTAAAATCAAATGTTTTATCTGAAATTAAACATTCACTACCTGATGTAATTCAACATTTGCATACTGTAATTAATAAAGTATCTGATGTTTCTAATAAACAAGAGAATGAACAAAAAGGTAGAATGATTAAACGCAGAAAAACTTTAAAGAAGCATATAAACAAAAGAATGAAAGGCTTTGGAACTATATTCGAAAAATGATTAGTGCAAAATCTGAATTATGTAATTTTGATAGACCATCACCTCAAGCAGTAATTGAACATGGTTCATTTGAAGATATTTATCCAACGAATTCAATTACGGATACTGGTACCTCTTCAATTCAATTTTACATTAACGGATCTCAAACCGAATATTTAGATTTGAATGATACTTTACTTTATCTTCAGTTGAAAGTTGTAAATAATGTAGGTGAAAATATTTCTGATGATTCTGTTGTAACTGCAAACAATTTCTTTTTCCAAACTCTTTTTAAAGAAGCTGAATTAATTTTAATTCTATTAAAGTTGAAGGAGGAAATGATACATTTGCTCATAAAGCATTAATCGAAACCATATTAAATTACAATCATGATACAAAACGTACATGTTTAGAAGGTATGGGGTACAGTGAAGATGATAATATAAGAAAAGCGTGGATTGCAAAATCTAAACCATTTTCATTATGTTCACCAATACAATTTGATTTTATGGATCAACCAAAATATTTATTACCTGGTGTTAGTGTCCAAATTAAATTGACGAGATCAAGTCCATCACATAGTTTAACATGTACACAAGTAGAACCTAAAATTGAATTATTAGATGCAAAATTAATGGTAAGAAGAGTTCGAGTTGAACCATCCGTTTTAGCTGGTCATCAAATTGGACTTGCTTCAAGAAATGCAATTTATCCTTTGAGAAGCAAGGAAGTTGTCGAATTTTCGTTACCTACTGGATCTTCTTCTTTTTATAAAGAACAAATCTTTGGTGATCGGCGATTACCAAATTTTATCCTTCTAACATTTCAAAGAAATAAAAGAAATAATGGATCACTAACAAATTCTTATTCAATGTACGACCACAATAATGTAAAATCAATAACTTTATTGAAAGGAAGCGACTATCGTGAAAAATATAGTCAAGATTTTGAAAATGATAATTATAGTACAAGTTATATGCAGTCAATAATTAGAAACATGGGTTACCTTAATAAGAATATTAATTGTTAAATTAGTATGTCTGACTTTAAAGAAAAGTATCCATTCTTTACATTTGTATTTGCTCCAGACTTTGATCTTAATCAAAGTCAATTGCCACAGCAAGGAAATTTAAGACTTGATATTAAATTTGGAACACCTCTAACAGAATCAATTTCTGTAATAGTCTATGGCGTCTTTGAAAAAGAGATTCAAATTACATCCAATCGTACAGTACTAGTGTAAATAAAGTTTGAAAATGATTGGCTTGAACTATATACCAAATTAGGAAACAATAATTATTAAAAATGAAGTAAGAATTTCATTTTTATTACTTTAATTTATTGATAATAGTTCTATTCAGATTGAATACATAGGTCGAAGATTGTTCGGAGCTGAATTTCTTGGAGTTTTTCCATTAGATAAAATACCATATATTGATGTAAACAAGGCTTTAATTGTAAATACTCAATCTTGTAATCTCAAAGGAGAGCATTGGCTCGCAGTTTATGTGAAACCGGAAAAAATATATGCATTTGATCCCATTGGGTTTTATTATTCTCCTCTATTAATATCAAAACTTCAATCATTGTTAATGCCAATTGAATATAATAAAATTCGCTATCAAAGTCCATTGACAAAAACATGTGGGTAACATTGTTTAGCGTGGTTGAAGTCAATGAAAGATCTTTGAATATAAGAAAATTTAATCAAATAAATATTATCTTGTTAGTTTGTAATTTTTTATGTCATCCTACTAGTAAATATAATTTAATGGTATGTGATTACGTGTTTGGTTTCTTGAATTTTATTGGTTACTATTTTATTGAATCATTGTTGTGTAATATGTAGTATATAAATGAAAACAATTCATTTAAAAGTCACTTTTATCAATACCCAAACTTTTGTAAGTTTTATGTAATTAATTACTAATTCTCTTATAATGTTTTCTAGGTAATGAATTGCAACAACAACAACAATTACAACAACTCAAATAACATGAACAACGTCAATAGCAAGATATGCAACCACTCAAATAACATGAACAACAAAAACTTAAACAGCAACAATGATGAAATGGTTCCAAATAATTCCAAGAAAATTAATGCAAACACGATAAAATGTAAGTATTATATATATTTTTCAGTATTTAAAGATGTTTTTACTGTAATATTTTCATTTTAATTAAATTAATATTAATTTAAATATTATATTTCATTTTAATTTATTTTACAAATTTGAATTTAATTTACTCAAAGTAAAAATTAAAACAATTTTGAATTTATTAGATAATAATAATTTATGATTTTATTTAAATTTAATTATTTTATTTAATCAATTTAAATTTATCAATAAAAAAATATTTAAATGCAATATTTTTAATTAAATTATAATGTATACCATAACATAAGAAACAAATAAAGACTTATAATATATTAGTATCAATTATTTTCCATATAGGGCTGATTGTTTCTTTTCCTTCTTTAAAACCCTGAATTTGAATTTTTATCATAAAATGTGAATTTTCATTTTCATTTTTAATATTTTCTAAAGCATAATCCTTATCACAATTCATAAATGTAAAGTTTTCATTGAATTGAATATTTTTATTGATAGCCAACAATAATTCTAAAATATTTTTTCTATCGATATCTCCAATTTTACCTACTTGTATATTATATAAACTCTGTTTCAAAGTTACAGGTTCCTAATAAAAAATTTAATTAATATTTGATTAAATGATATAAATATATTTACTTTAAATGAATAAGTTATTGGGTATTTTAAATATTCCATAGAATATTGTAGGAACTGAACAGGAGATTTTCTAATAAGATTAACTGTCGATGTTGAATTTTCCGGTAGAATTAACTTTATTATATCTGAATTTACTTGTTTCTCCATCTTTTTCACTGAACTTTCTAGAATAATGATTAAGCAATACTAGATAATGATAATAAAATTACTTTTATATTGTTGCATCATTAAATTATAATAATTTAATGCACTCAGTATATATATTAATTTTAAAAATTGAGTTGACCAATTAGATTCTTTTTAACAAATCATTTTAATTTTATTGGATGAAAGTTTTTATGTGTGTATAGTATTTTTGATTTTTTAAATATTTATTTCTAATAATCAATTTGTGATGTTCATATATTCATTTTCATATATTCATTTTTATTTATAATGCAATCCTTTGATAATTTCTTTTGAAACTTAGGTATCTTATATCCAAAGTTTTGTAATTCAACCTTTCATAACAAAGATTGTCATAAAACTATGGAAAAATACTATGGCCAACCCCATAACCGTGTTATTTATTTTGTTTGCACCATTTGTAATGCCACTGAAAAATTAAATTATTCTAACTTTTAAGATCAACATAAAGATCATCTAAATCGATTTAATCTTTTAAAGAAAAAACAAATTTTTAAATTACCAATTAATTTTTCAATTAATAAAAGGAAATCTGATTTGCCTATAAGTAACCCTCGTCCATCTAAAATTAAAAATTTAAAAAATAATGATCAAATTATTATTCTCTCGGATTCTGAAGACGATGATGTAGTTTTAAATAATATGGTAACTCTTCCTGATTTTGAAAATGATGTGGATATAGATTTTCTATCTGACTCTCAAAATGGAGTTGATATAATAACTCTTTCTGACTCTGATGCCGAAATAATTAATGATAGTACGATACAATATGGTGGATCATTAGAACCGGTTGTAAATTATGATTTACGTAAATCACATGCCATAGTTAAAATGATGGTTGAAAATTTAAATTTAAATTCTTTAACCGTACCCACGCCCTTAATTAATAAATTTAATAATGTTACCAGAGAAATGGGTTCTGTAAAGATTCAATTTTGTATCGAAGTGGAATTTGAAAAACATGGTGAATTTCAATCTTTCGTCATTTCAAATTCTGCAAGACCCATTAGTGATACCTTTTTAGATGAAGGTATTGCTATTCTTAATGAGAAAATTACTTTAATTAATGAAAAGGGAAGTAATTGGATTATTAATAAAATTAAAGAAATACATTTTGTTATTACAAAATTTTCTCAAATAAGTAGATTGAGTGGGAGGGGTTCTCTTCCAACTCCTAAATCATTATTAAATAAACATTGCGTAATAAATATCAACAATACGGATGATTTGTGTTTCATCTATAGCATTTTGGCTATTTTGAAATACGATGACGTTGATGGCAATTATAGAAATCGAATTAGTAATTATAATTTGTCTGATCTAGTCTTTGATCCTTCTGACTTACCGATTCGTCTCTGTAATATACCTAAATTTGAAGATAAAAATCCAGGGCTTCGATTAATGTTCTTGCATTCGATGAGGATGCTTTAGTGGATATTTTAAATAATTTTGAAGTATTAAAACATCCTTATGTTGACATCATACATAGATCGAAAGTTGTAGGCGGAAGACTGATTATTTAATTTTGTTGGAAAGCAGTGATTCTTTTCATTATATAGGAGTCACTAATCTTGATAGACTTTTAAATTGTCGTAATTCTACTGTTACTAGTATTCGAATTCAAATTCTGTGGTGTAATCGCTGTTTAAATGGCTTCCGTACACTTGATTCTTTAGATAAACATAAAGGTTTATGTGAGAAAAATCAATTAGGAACAACTTTATATACTTTACCATTAAATAAGAATTTATATTTTAATGATTGGTAGTAGAGACAAGTGTGCTCCATGACTCATCGTTTTTGTCATTTTTTTGCACTACCCCCCCATGACTAAGCGCAAAACAAAGACATATGACTCATCGATGACTCACCGATGAGTCATCAGTGATGACTCATCGAGAATGACTCATCGAGCATGACTAATAAGTGATGCCTCATCAGTGATGACTCATCGCACATGACTCATCAAGGGTGACTCATTTCAAATTTGAATTTCCAAGGGTCAAATAAGGTCAAACCTTCACCCAAGGGTATCATTAGAAAGATATTTGAAGAGGTCTGTATGATGGTCATACCCTCGAAGGTGAATGGTGGGTCCTTAACCTTCAAAAGGTAAAAAACCTTCGAATTTTTTCAAACTTTATAATATATATATATCATTCGAAAGGTATTTGGGAGGTCTATCTAAGGGTCATACCCTCGAAGGTGTATGGTGGGTCCTTAACCTTCAAAAGGTAAAAAACCTTCGAATTTTTTAAAACTTTATAATATATATCATTCGAAAGGTATTTAAGAGGTCTATCTAAGGGTCATACCCTCGAAGGTGTATGGTGGGTCCTTGGCCTTCAAAGGGTCAAAAACCTTCGAATTTTTCAAACTTTATAATATATATATCATTCGAAAGGTATTTAAGAGGGCTATCTAATGTTCATACCCTCGAAGGTGTATGGTGGGTCCTTGGCCTTCAAAGAGTCAAAAACCTTCGAATTTTTTCAAACTTTATAATATATATATCATTCGAAAGGTATTTGGGAGGTCTATCTAATGGTCATACCCTCGAAGGTATATGGTGGGTCAATAACCTTCAAAGGGTGTCCAAAATTAAATATTTTTCAAACCATATAATATATATATATATATATATCATTCAAAGGACTTTTGATGGTGAGTTCGAAAATCCAAGGGTCCAAGGGTCCAAGGTTCAAAAATTTTAAAACCTTATAATATACATATCAAACGAAAGGTATTTGAGATGTAAGTATCATGGCAATACTTTCAAAGGTTTATGAATGGTCCTGAACCTTCAAACCTTCAAAGGGTCCAAAACCTTTAAAAATGATACATATAAATAAAAAGTAATACAAAGGTGAGTATGATGGTCATACCCTCAAAGGGTCCAAGGTTCAAATTTTTTAAAACCTTATAATATTCATATCAAACAAAAGGTAATTCAAAGATGAGTATGATGGTCCAAGTTTGAAGGTCAAAGAGTCTATGGTTTAAATTTTTCAAACCTTATAATATACATATCAAACAAAAGGTACTACAAAGGTAGTCATCGCTGACTTTTGATAACAAAGACAATGACTCATCATTTTCAGAACAAAGACATCTGTTTTCAGAACAAGACAATGACGCGCCCATGGGATTTATTATTTATTACTATCAATAGTATTATTATTATTATTATTATTATTTTCGAAGATATTTTCAAATTTATTATTAATATTATTATTATGATTATTTATCAAGGTCATTTAAACAAAACCATGGCTCATCCGCTGAGTCATCAAGGTCGTTCTATTTTTAGTAACAAAGACAACTATTTTTAGTAACACACAGACATCTATTTTTAGTAACATTTTGATCCGATCATTGATCCGATGACTCACCAAGGTTGTTGTATTTTTAGTAACAAATACATCTATTTTTAGTAACATTTGTGATCCGATCACTCATCAAGGTCATTTAAGTACATATGACTCATCATTTTTTAAACAAAGATTATTATCATTATTATTATTTTCAAAGTTATTTTGAAAATTCTTATTATTACTATTATTATTATTATTCTTATTATTATTATTATTATTATTGTAATTATTTATAAAACTTAATTTCTACGTCAATTTCATGATTTTCAACATTTTCATCATTTGCATGATTATTTTAATTATTTTCTACATTTTCAATATTTTCACGATTTTCAACATTTTCATGATTATTTCACTAGCTCTTCATCAAATATTTTTCAAAGTAATATTTTCAAGAATTATTTCCAAAGAGTTTTTCAAATTTCTTCTTCTTCTTCTTCTTCTTCTTCTTATTATTATTATTATTATTATTATTATTATATTATTATTATTAATTATTATTATTATTATTATTATTATTATTATTATTATTATTATTATTTATTATTATTATTTTTATTATTATTATTTAGATAATCAAATCCAAGTTTAGTCTATGGATAGAAGATAATGGCGGATGGGATACACTTAATCAACTTGCCCGCAATACTAAAGAAACTGATGAAATCAAAAGAAAAATGAAAAACTATATTAAACTCACAACAGGAGTTGTTTTATTGTATATGTTATTTAAATATTTAAATAAATATTAATTTTTGTTATTTTTCTTATGTATAAAAAACAAAATTTAAAATTTAACATTTATTAACACATTCACAATAGTCATCTCCACATTTCATAATATTATCAACTACATGATCTATACAATCGTTAGGTTGTTCTTGATTGTTTTCTCCATCAATTTCTTGGATGTTTTCTCCAACAATTTCTTGGGTGTTTCACTAATTTCTTGGGTGTTTTCACTAATTTCTTGGGTGTTTTCTCCATCATTTTCTCCTTCAATTTCTACATCAATTTCTTGACTCACTTCACTTTCATCAAATCCTGAATCTTGACTTTCAACTATCCAGCCTATATTTAATGCATTTGCAACAGATAATATATCCTCAACATTTACATCAGCTATTTCTGCCAATTTTTCAACAAAAAGTTGATTACAATTTCTAAATAATAAATAATTCGGTAAGTTATCAATCAAAATTAACCTTTTTCTGTAGTCATTTTTATTAACACTTTTAAACTATAATGTAAGTTTGTTTATAGAATGTCTTTGTTAAATTTGCATAATATTAATAAAATAAATAAGATTAAATACATTAAATACATTTATTAAATACATTAAAATAGTTGTGAAAGCCTAGCAGACATAATTTTCCAAATTGGAGAATACACATCATTATTATCGACTTTATATCCTTGGATTGCAATTGTTATATACCAATTTTCGTTTTCTTTGAAACTGATTTCATCAAAGGCATCATAAAATTTTGCATATCGGTTGTTGAACCATGCATTTTGATTACATAATAGATTTGAATTCAACCGTTGAAAACATCATCTATGGTTTTAACATCTACCATTGAAAGCGTGCCGGATAAGAATTGAAATTGAGTTGGAATTAACTTGACCGGTGCAACCAATTTCATATTGATTTCTTCTTTAAAAAATACATTTTGTAGTTGTGGAACATTTGAACAGGCTGAACAAGTTCATCTTTCGGTTTTTCAGTGCTTTTCTTGACCATCGTGAATTATGATTAACATGAAATGGTACAGGGTTTTTATACCTTCAAAATAAATGGAACAACCAATCAGATTAAAGTTAAATTGCATCAATGTTGCACATGCTTTGCATTTGTATTGCACATGTCTTTGTTTAAATTGCATCAATGTTGCACATGGTTTGCATTAATGTGTCTTTGTTAAAATTGCATTAATGTTGCACATGTATGATTATTATTATTATTATTATCATTATTATTATTATTATTATTATTATTATTATTATTATTATTATTATTATTATTATTATTATTATTATTATTATTATTATTATTATTATTATTATATTATTATTATTATTATTATTTATTATTATTATTTTATTTTTCATCAATATATAAAAAAAACAGAATACATAAAAATATTTATTAATTTAAATCAACAATCCTAGAATAGTAATATCTTCTAAGTGTTTTACTAAATTCCATTCTACATATCGCTGATAACGATCAGCACAACAACTGCATCCAATGATACATGGATATTCTGGTTCCATTTCTTTCTGCATTCTGTCGATCTTGATATCCCATTGGAATTGATTTAATATATCGAACATCCAGATTCTTGTTGCATTGTATACCAAATCTGGTATAATCTCTGGATCCCTGTCCTTCAGAATTTCATTCAATTGAGGATAGAAATACTTGAGGCAATTTAACATCACTTTGGAATATTCATCTATAAAATATATAAAAAATATATATAAATTAAAATTTACCGTAATTATCGATCTCAGACATTGATTTTGCCGCGCTAGTATACATTATTAATGACATCTAAACAATAAACAGTTAATATTATTATTATTAACCAATTAGAAATTAACCAATTAGAAATCGACCAATGAATTTAACTCATTCCGAACATTGTTAACAAATTCCCTATAGTCTAAATTTCTCAACCCAAGCATGACAACCTTTCCACTTGAAAACACATTGACACATATAGGGTTATATTTTAATAGTCTTAGTGCCGGAAACAATTCCGGTTCAAACATACAATCACATTTTCTCGATATTTTGTATAAATTGATAGTATGCCCCATATCCATAGTAACGGTAATTGATTGAATTTTAATATTATTGATTCGATATTGTAATTTATTAATATCCAATGGTTCCTTACATCCCATAATTCTGCATTTGCCAGTCTTGAAAAATATTATCGGATATTTCCCGCTTCTATCGACAATTTGCTGTGGTTTTCCTGGTGGGAACCTCATTTTTGAAACATCAAATTTCCTCGATAATTTATATTTGCAAGCATAATTAAATCATTTATGAAATTTTACTCTTTAAATACAACTTTAGCAGAGTTCATTAAAATCATCTAATATAAACAATAACTAGATATTTTAAAATTAAAAATAAAAAATGCAATTAAGAAATGATGCAGTATACCAAATCGTTGGCCCGAGTGGTAGCGGGAAAACATTGTTTGTTGTAAATTATTACAATCAAAATTATTCAAGTCAAAATTTAATAAATTTATTGGCATAGGGGAGCTGATGATGAAAGCGGAATGACACAAGATCAGTTTGTAAAATCAAAATGACAATCGATAAAAACTGGTCATCTAGATTACGACAGGGTGATGTGATTATTATTGATGATTTATATCAAGAAGCAAATAAAGAAAAGGATTTTAATAATTTGTTTACAAAAATTAGTAGACATAAAGGTGTCACTGTAATTTTTATCACTCAAAATTTTTCATCAAGGTGGATCTCACCGAACTCGTAATTTGAATGTTCAATATTTAGTTGTTTTCAAAAATCCGAGATGCTACAGTGATTGACTTTCTTGCAAGCATATCCAAAAGCATATCCAAATAATCGAAATTTCTTAATGAATGCATTTGCCGATGCAACAAAATCCCCACATGGATATATTTTTCTAGATTTTACACAACAGTGTCCTGATGAATTACGAGTAAGAACAGATATATTTAACAAGGAAGGAGCTATAGTATATAAACAAAGATAAAACCAAAATAAATTATCAATAATGTTACTAAAAACTCGTGTAAAGACAAAACCTACAAGAAGGAAACTTGCAAAAGTGGTTAAGATTCCACCAAAAACTAGTTTCACACCATCGAAAAAATTGCTTATTGATAATATTCCGCCGAGTAATCGTATTCCACCGAGTAATCATATTCCGCCGAGTAATTCTCATCGTAGTTTTCCGTTTTTCATTGCATTACTTAAGGCTTGTTATTGATGATTTACTTGCTATTTTAATTAAAGTTGTTAAAGGTAAATTCCGTATAAGTACATCAAATAAAAAGATTTTGAACAGACACAAGAAACCATTATTATCATTAGTAAATACTAAAAATAAAAAACGTATGCGTAAAATCATATATAAACAACAAGGAGGCTTCATTGCAGCCTTGATACCAATAGCATTATCTTTATTGGGAGGTGCAGGTTTATTAAAATCATCATCATAAACAATGGGTCAATCATTACCAAATCTTAATTTGAATTTTAAATCTTTCTGTTGTAATGGAGAAGATTTGGACGAACCCAGAAGACGAAGCCGGTTTCGGTGGAGTCGCAAAATTAAAGAAAAGAGTTCCGAATTCGAAAAAAGAAACCCGGAAGTGGTTATCAGATCAGCTTGCGTACAGTTTGAACAAACAAATGCGGAAAAGATTTCCAACAAGAGCGTATAAAACATTGGTATTGACAATTTATGGCAAATGGATTTGATGGAGATGATACCGTATTCGAAAATTAACAATGGGAATAAATATATTTTAACATGTATTAATGTATACAGCAGGTTTGCACGAGCAATACCAGTCAAGGCAAAATCGGCAGAAGAAATGTCCAAGGCAATTAATATTTTATTTAAAGATGGACATCCCAATAACTTGCACACAGATTTAGGTATTATTATTATTATTATTATTATTATTATTATTATATTATTATTATTATATTATTAATATTATTATTATTATTATTATTATTATTATTATTATTATTATTATTATTATTTTAGGTAAAGAATTCTACAATAGCAAAGTTAAGCAAATCCTCGATAAACTGAAAATAAATCACTACTCGGTACATTCTCAATACAAAGCTGCCCATGTTGAAAGATTTAATCGAACATTGAGAGATAGATTAAAGAAATTGTTCGTGCATCAAGGTAATAAAAATGGGTAAATGCTTTACCGAAAATAATAACAAGTTATAATCATTCATCACATTGAGGACTGAATGGATTGAGACCGGTTGATATTACATCAAAAACATCATTGACTTCTAAAAAATCTGTAAAAATTGCAAAACCTAAATATAAAGTCGGTGACCATGTTAGAATTAGTAAAATTAGTGCATCACCATTTATTAAAATTTTCGATACAAATTGGAGTGATGAAGTCTTTGTAATTTCAAAAATAAATACTAAACAAAATCCTGTAATGTATGTCATCAAAGACAATGATAATAATATTGTACAAAGGAAATTTTATGAGCAGGAATTACAAATCATTCCTCCCCAAAAGTATTTAGAATTCAAAAAATATTGAAAACTAAAAAGGTTGGAAAGGATAAACAATACTATGTCAAATGGCATGGTTATCAAAACCCGTCATGGATATCAGCAAAAGACCTAATAAAGTGAATTTTTATACTATTATGCCGAGCAATAGTTGTCCATTAATTCATCCAGACAATCAAGCAAGCAATTCATCATCGAACTCCAAAACCCCATCTATTTGGATAATGGCTGGGAAGTTGCTCTGTTGGATTTTACATTTGTATACAATTTATTCCCAATCTATAGCAAATCCGTTATTGAATATAATAAGAAAGTAGCAGTAACGGAATATATTAGTGTTCTTATTGATAAAGATAGCTATAACTTGACGAGTTCATCGAAATCATGGAAACCTATAATTTATGATGATGGTCAATATTTATACATGAATTGCTTGAATAAGCCATTCGAAATTTTATTTTCTACAATGGCTGATGCTAAACGTCTTGGATTTACTGATTTACGTAATGTATCTAATGATACAGTCAAAATAAATCTCTCTACACTTCCAAAAACTAATAATTTAGTGGAATTCAAATTTAAGCTATCATACTTTGAAATAACTGAGCATGCATATACTCTTAAAGATAATTTATATATTACAGACCTCGAACAATTACAAACTTATTTAGCTGACAATTGTAGCGAGATTTTAACAGTTTTCGAGCTTCAAAAAGATAAAGTATTTAGATTTAGTATAAATTCTAATCTTAGTCAAGTTAAATTTGACTCAAATTTGACAAAAACATTAGGATTGTCTAAACCAATATGTACACAAAATGAACAAATTTGTGAAGGAACAAATAAACCGAAAATCCTTAAACATCATCAGCAAATGTTCATTTACAGTAATATCGTGGAACCTGTTATTGTTGGCGATGCTAGTGTTCCTTTAATGAAATCTATATGGATTAAAAACATGATCAAGATGAAGTTGTACAAATCAATGTAGAAAATCCCATGTATTTACCTGTTTCAACATCTTGTATAAACAATATAGAAATAAATATAAGAGATGATTCTGGTCAATTAATCGAATTTCCAAAAGGTTCAAAAACTCATTTGACATTACATTTTCGTAAAATAAATGGCTAATTCTGATATTATTAGTATGTATAGTGGTAGCCTATCTGGTGGTGAATTACCATATTTTATTGGTAAACAGTACGGATCAGGATGGTTGAGAACAATTGGTAGATTTGCCCTGCCTATTCTTAAACGTATTGGTAGTTTTGGTATGAAAACTGCAAAAGATGTTATTATGAATGAACAGAAAATATTACGATCTCTAAAATCAAATGCTTTAGCAGAATTAGGGAAAATTTTACCCGGTGTTGCAGGTATGTTTCAAAAAGAAAAACCTCCAGCTCCAGCTCCAGCTCCAAAACGTAAAAGACATGGAATATCACGTATAAACAAACGAATGAAAGGACATGGAACTATATTTGCAAAATGATTTGTGGTAAATCTGAATTATGTATATTTGATAGACCGTCGCCCCAGGCTGTATAGAATTTGGGGCATTTGAGGAAGTTTTCCTATGAATTCAATTACCGATAGTAGAAATGATATCGAGTTTATATTAATGGTTCACAAACCGAATATTTAGATTTGAACGATACTTTATTGACTGTTCAGATTAAGGTTGTAGATAAAGATAGAAAAGTTTTGGATGCCAATGCAGATGTAATACCGAACAATTTCCTGTTTCATACTCTTTTAAAGATGCAGTGTTGGGATTTAATAATATCAAGATTGAGGGCGGAAATAATACATTCATTCACAAGGCATTAATAGAAACTATTTTAAATTACAATTCCGATACTAAAAATACATGTCTTACTCCTATGGATTATGGTAGTGATGATGAAAGAAAAAAGTAGGTAAAAGGCTCAAAGGTTTTCACCATGTGCTCATCATTACAACTTGATTTTATGGATCAACCGAAATATTTACTACCGGGAGTTAATGTACATATTAGACTGAAAAGGTCTGATTCTGCATTATCTCTTACTAGTGCAACTGTTCATTCGCGAATTCATAATAATCAGAATAATAATCATCACACATAATCATTTTATTTTTATATACATGTTCATATCGACATCGAGCTGCTTCCATTTGTGCACGCCATACTTGAGATCGATAATCAGGGATCATAGCAGTCATAACACCTCCAGTACTGTCAGTAATATTAAACAATCTCGTAGCTGAACTCTTCTCAATCATTTTATTTGGAACCTGTCTTTGTGTAGCTACACATAAATTTGATCTCATATCATTCCTTTCTGAACACAAAACAATATCGATTCGGCCATTTTGATCTTGAGCACATTTCAACAAGTTTGTTTGATCCATATTCAATTCACCAGGTACAGATTGAACTAATTGTCGGTCTCGAGATAATGTGATTAGAGAGAATCCATTGCCCAGAATTTTAAGAGATTTGCTAGATCTGATAACATCGTCTTTACAAATAGTTTCTAATTCCATTTTGCTGCGGGTTCTATTCAACCTTGCCATTTCCATAAATTCCAAATCAAATCGAAGAGAACTCAAATTCAAAAATCTTCAGTTAAACCCATTTTTCCATTCGAAATCGATAACTCTAAACTCAAATGACAACTCAATAAACCATAAATTCAAAAAAATATTGAAAACTACCTCTTGCTCGCGTCTGTGTGCGCACACAGCCAAAAACAGAAAAGAAAAGCGCACACAGACGCGAGATCAGATTAAAATTTTCACCCTCTCAATTTTACGCGTCTGTGTGCGCACACAACCAAAACAAAGAAAAAAGCGCACACAGACGCGAAACAACTAATAATTCACCATCCTCCCCCCCTTGACACCTTAGTGTCAATCTCAAATCCCCATCAGCTTCTCCTTCTTCTTTTAGACTCAAACATAATTTGAAGATACATTCCCGTGTCAGTTATTCCTTTTCCCTTCATTTTATGCATTTCCCTCGCCATTTTATCCCTTCTCCCCGTCATTTTCTGCATTTCGCTCGCCATTTTATCCCTTCTCCCTTCATTTCCTGCATTATGGCTCAATCTCCAATAACCCTCACAAACAATCTCAATAACCCTCACACACCAATCTCCAATAACCCTCACACACCAATCTCAATAACCCTCACACACCAATCTCCAATAACCCTCACACACCCATCTTTGTATTATATAAGCCGCCGCGCCACGCACCTTTTTTGAAAGATCGTTGTGGATTCTCCATCCACCAACGCCATACTCGGCCAAGCAGCTGTCCATGTTCAGTTTGTTTAGGTGTAATCTCTCCATTATTCTTTCTCCCTTTTTCGCCAATTCAATATTCCACCCTTTTCCCTGTTGCATTTCATTTAGTGACCAGTTTCACTTAATGTTTTTATAAGCATTTTACAAAGTCGTTCTTTGATTGCTTCGTGTTTCGATTCCCCAATCGACACCTTGTTTCATGTTCATCTTTAGAGGCGTTCGCGGCACCATTAGAGGCGTGCAAGCGAGTTCCAGTGATCCTTGTTGTTTGAAACTGTTCGATGATTCGTTCAATTTTTCCAAAACTTCTTTGGCCCCTTGATCATTATCACGTACAGTTTCCCATGATTTCCCATATACCATACTGGTCTCCTTGTTTTGCCTCTCCCCTTGGAGTCTTCTGCCCCTTTTACATTATCACGTTCTTCTTTAATCGATTAACTTCCCCTTCTTCGACCTGCATATCATTAACCGCCGCCTCGGGCGTTAAATCCTTTGATTCGGTTTGTCTTTTTCCCAATTACTCATCACTTCCGTTGTCTTCGGTTCCACAATTTTATCGTCGGATAATTTTATGATCTCACCAGCCCGGCAAGCCTCATCTTGCTTTTTCCCTGTATTCATTTTTCCTTGAACATTTTGTGTCATTGTCATAACGTTAAATAATTCGTTAGTTCTTCCAGAATTGAATATTTGCCCATCTAAATGACTCTGAGCTCCTTGCTCTTCATTAGATGCCTTACTCCTGTCGAGTGGCGTGTCCTCAATTCCTCGAGATGCCCGTAACTCGTCATTGAACATTTCAGTTACCGCAAAATAACTCTGAACCGTCCTCATTGATGCGTTTTCATTTACTAATTCGTTGTGTCTTTGCTTACATCCGGTAACCTTGCAGAAAGATTCTTTACGACATTCCTTGGCCATGTGATTTCTTTTGAAGCAATTCCTGCACAGTTTCTTTTCTTCGATGATTCTCTTCCTTTCTGAAATTGGGAGTTGCTTAAACTTGTCACATTGGTCTAGGTATTGTTGACCGCCACATTGTACACACTCTGATCTATAGCCGTTAGAGTTATTCACCTGTATAACCGTTCCACTTTTAACTCTGCCATCTGGTTGCCCCGTAAAATGCGTCCAACCTCCTGGATTGAAGCTTTCTCTTTCTCTAGACACACCTTCTACTCTTGACACATCATAAGCCCTGGTGCATGGTTGAGTCCCATACACGACCTCGTTAGTGGACCTTAGGATCTCCGCTTCTTGTTGTATCCATCTTCTCAAATCCTCTATCGTCTCCCGCAATTCCTTTTCTATTTTCTCTTTCTTCCATTTATACACAAGATCCGTTGTTAACTTGCCCAAACACTTTTGAAACAGATATCCAGTCTTTAACTCGGATTCTTTCCAGTGGATTTAAATCGCACGGTGACTGTTTCTAATAATCCAACAAATAAGTCAAGATCCTTCAAATCTCCTTCTCGAATTGGCCTGAACTGGTCCATCTCCTCTAACATTGATAAATATATCCTTTCATCTCCACCATATCGCCTATCCAACTTCTCTTTTGCCATTTGATAAGCCTCTGCCGAATATCCAAGATTTTCAATTAACTTTAATGGCTCTCCGTGAAGGTACTTGTGCAGGTGAAACATCTTTTCAACCTCATCACCTTCCGCTTCGTCAACACATGCAGTAAAAGCTGCTTTCCATGGTTCGTACTCTTTCATCTTGCCTTCAAAAACAGGGATTGTAATTTTCTGTAGACTTTCCAGTTTTCTTTTATGCCCGGAATTATTCTTCTTGATGGTATCATCATTCCCTTTTCCTTCTTTTCCATAAAAGATTGATTTGCTTTTCTTTCCATCAATGCCCCAATTATTTGATGTTTTTCCTCGATCTCCTGCAGGTCTTTATCTAAGATTGCAGTGATGTCCAATCTATGCAATTTTTCACTGATCGTTCTTAGATCTCTTAATTCTTCATCTAGACTCTCCTTTATATCTTCATATTCCTCCAACCATTTGCTAACATCCTTACCCTTTATATCATTCAGAATCTTGTTTCTCCATCTCGTTAATTTTCCTTTTTTCATTCTCTTTTTCCACAATTCTTCTTCTAACATCTCTTCGTCATTGCCACCGCACAGCCTGAGTGACAAATGAAGTGTCGAACCTACTTGTATCCTATAATCATTCAAACTTTTATTTTCTAATTGCTTCCCGGCGTAGACTAACCTTTGACAATTTACCGGAATTCCTTCTTTGTCCTGGATTTTTCCTTTTATCTTTTCAATTGTGTCATTCCATTCTACGTCAAGAGTAATTGTCTTACCAGTAAGAGTCTTGACAAATATTTGATTTATACTTCGCCCTCGCAACTCAAAACCCATTACCCCGCTCGCCCTCACCCTTGACTCAGCTCTGTTCTTTACCCTGTTCCCTGGCTTCCCCCTTTAAAAGAGTGCTGGGCCCATAGCAGCACTTTCCCACGCTCGGTAGGGAAGGGAGGATGTTTAATTTACAAAAGTATTATAATATATACATAATATGCATGAACAAGATTTTTTATAATACATCTTAATTACCAAAATATTATTAATTACATAATAAACATAATATTTACATAAATATATATAAACCAAAAAAAGACCGTTTATAATACATTTTAATTACCTTGTTCCGGCTGGCTAGCCGGAACCACGCTCTGCTACCATGTTCATTCGCGAATTCATAATAATCAGAATAATAATCATCACACATAATCATTTTATTTTTATATACATGTTCATATCGACATCGAGCTGCTTCCATTTGTGCACGCCATACTTGAGATCGATAATCAGGGATCATAGCAGTCATAACACCTCCAGTACTGTCAGTAATATTAAACAATCTCGTAGCTGAACTCTTCTCAATCATTTATTTGGAACCTGTCTTTGTGTAGCTACACATAAATTTGATCTCATATCATTCCTTTCTGAAACACCAAACAATATCGATTCGGCCATTTTGATCTGAGCACATTTCAACAAGTTTGTTTGATCCATATTCAATTCACCAGGTACAGATTGAACTAATTGTCGGTCTCGAGATAATGTGATTA
>CAUHTR010005681.1:0-25713 GCA_959609185.1 Schmidtea polychroa | reverse complement strand
CTGACTTCATGCATTTATGTACTGTGGGATAAGGTCATGGTGGGTATGTACTAATAGAGATGGGGTAAGTAAATGTCAAAATCAAATATTTGAACGACCCCAAAAAATTAAAATTCATTATTATTACACAAAAACAATAAAATGATAATTTAAACCTTTTGCTGCAAATAATATATTTAATGAAAAAATTTTATCTGATATACAATTGGACAGGTCCGTATTTAATGTAATTTAGACCCTTACTTATCGCTCTTTGATGTGTGCGTGTGTATTGGACAAATTAGAACGCGAATTATTGAGAGATTGAAATAGTAACATTTCTGTTACATTAGACTAAAGTCGTATTTAAAAGTAACATACGAGAAATGAATTTAATACATTAGATGGTACTTTAAAATATTTCCGAAGAAACTTCAATGATTTCTTTCTTTGTAGGAAGCCAGTTGATTCTGATTGAAAAGTTTTTTCTAACTTGATAAATGTTGAGTAATTTATATGAAATATTATATACATACGTCATTTAATCCACATATTATCGAATAAACAATCAGAACCTTTAGAATAATTAAGGATACTGTATCCTTAAAAATATAACTTAAATATTACAGTTTACAAAATACTGATTCAGATAATCGTTTATTAGCCTTTTTAATGCTTTTTCTAATTGATAGTACTTGATTTTCAGAGAGTTCAAGAAGTTTTTATCTATTAATTCACAGGTTTTTGTTCCAAAACCTTCAAGAATAAAGCAGTCTTTTCCACTTTTAAGTGGCATTGGAAATTTTTTAGAGAAGTAAGAGCTAAAATAATTAAAAATATACATTTTGAAATAGATTAACTTTTTTGTATGTAAAAAATATTTATCGTTATTTTTTTAGAAGTTTTCATTAATTCTTCCAGCCACGCTGCACAAAAAGTTTGTGGGGATAAGAATAGAATTTTATCTTCGTTCATTTAAAATATTCTGATTATTAACATATTTGAAAATAGGGATATTAAAAACACAGAACTGTAAAAATTATTTTGAAAATAAAGTTATCAAATAATAATTGAATAAAAAATTAAATAACAATTAAATGCAGATCGAAATCAATTATAAGTCAGTAAATCATAAATAATTGTATTATATTAAAATATTATGACTATATATATATAGTATATATATATATATATATATAATGTTAACAACAAATTCACTTTTTAATCAAACATTCGGAATATCAAAACATTAACATATCAAATATAAGTTAAATAAATATTGATAAAATTGACTAAAATAGTAAAGAACATATCAAAACACATCAAAGAACAGAATTATTGAAAGAAATAACGAAATTCCAAAAACTGAATTGATAAAGTAAAATAAATCAGCACAGTGAAAACATTTGTCTAGAAAATCACTATTTGTATTTGGATCGGTTCTGGAGTAGCACGCGTGAACCTTCTTGCTATCGGGCAGCTCCAATCGATCTATATATATATATAATAATGAGCATACAGAAACACTTAGCATTCCAACTTACCGGCCTGAAGCTAATTTTATCCACTCAACAACAGTGGGAGCGATGTTCTTCCAATCTATCGGGGAGCCCTGCTCATACGTTTCCATCAACCTAGATGATCAACATCAGTACAATCAATTGAAACCGTCAGAATCAAAAATTAATCCGTGGCACTGGATATGTTGTCAATAATTGCTTTTGCCTTTGCTACGGTGATTCCGTTGATACAACTGAGATGTTTGGCGAACATTTCCGATATTTTAATCGGTTTCGTTTTTTCCCCGATTCCATGAATTGACTGATAATCGATTGCCGGATGCCAAGAGGATTGATTCGAGTTGGACGGGCCCTTTTGGGATGTAATCTTTGTAGACTGTCAATGATTTTTTCTAGCCAATAATCCATCAATCGATAAACACAAATCGAAAATTAATATTTTATATACGGTAAAATTTCAATCAATTTCTCCGTTAGCAAATGGATATATGAAATTGTGTCAGCGTGATTTTCCGATATTCTTATGTCACGGTGCCAAATTGATCTGAATGTGGAATTATCGATTTATTGAGTGATAAAGCAAATATGAACTTGGCTGTTAATGAGTGTTTGGTGAGAGCTTCAACAGTCATTGACAGTTGTGCATTCCTTTATGTTTTTCAGCAAATAAATTATTTGCGATATTCCTGATCTTTTCATCTTAACTAGATTAGATTAATACGATTTTTCTCGAAACATTCCTTTAAATTACTTCTGATCTTTGAATCTTTGGTCTTGAACACTCTTTGCTAAGTCATCATAACGTTCCTTTCGATTATCACATCAAGCACGGCTTCTCGGCCTACCTAAATGATATTGATGAATAATTGTGAGTTTTGTTTTATCTGTTATCGGGAAACATACAAAAGAAATTGCGGTTTAAAAGCTATTTATTGTGGTCAATCATTCGAACAATACAAAAAAAAAATTTTTTGATCTGGTTTAAAAATAGATATTTAGTATAGTTGGATATCTGAATTTATTTGTTTGAATAAGTGAATTGTAACGCTTTTTAAAAAATCGGAAGCTTGTGGATAAAACTAAAATTAATGACGAATTTACAGATTTTTAAACTCATTTGTTAATTTATCTTTGTTTTAAAAATTCAAAAGCCGAAAAAATTTCTAGTTTTAGTGCTGTATACCTAGCTTAGATACCCAAAAACTCAATAAAAACATGCCATCGACAATAAATTTTAGCCCTCGCGAGATTTCGTGCCATATTTATTCAACACCTGCGAAATTATTATTAACAGGATTTAAAGAAATTATTTTATAAATTTAAATTGTAAAATTGATAATATCATTAATCATTTAATCTATGAATTTGATTTAGTTAGACAATTTTAATTAAGAAATTATTCGCATAAATATGGAATTTACTGAATTCTTTATTTATTCAGCTAAGGTAATATCACACAAGGATTGAATGGTCATTTAAATATTTCTGGATGTACTTTGTGTACACGAGTCTAGTTTTAAAGGATAATAGTTGACTGTAATTTAAACTGCTTTTATAATCCCCATGAACAATTATCCCACAAATAGCATTTCCCGAATTTATACTAGCAACGAAAAAACTAAACTGGTGACACGCCGAAAATCAGAACGTCAATGCAAGACGCTGAAACATCAGACAATATGATGACGAGCGAAATAAAGAAGTCGAATAATGGCTGCTAACAAATAGATAGATATGACAATCACTTTCGATGTGTTATTGGTAGCAGGAGCTAAGATATTGTGGGGACGTTCAGAGAAACAGAAACAGCAGATGTGAAATTCAAGCGTGATTCAAACAATTACACAAATCAGAGAATTGGCAGTTGGAACAGGAGATGATGAAACGCTTTGCAGCTTTTGAGAAACGTCTAAGAAAAGTTGTAAATTCAGGACGATCAGAAGAAAGAAAACAAAGCACGCGAAATACTATTGACGAAACAAAAACAAAAATTGAAAGAAACGAGAACATACGCCAGGCTGACTAAGGGAATACAGATGTCGAGAACAATCCCCAAAAGAACAATTTTTGAGAAATGTGTCAATATCGGATGACTCAGAAAGGAAGCTGCCAACAATGTCCATAAAGAATATAGCAAGGAGTCTGTACAACGAAAGAAGAGAAACACATAAGATATGAGTACCCACTGGGAAATAAATGTCTGATAAGTGGCAAGGAAAGACACGAGTACTGAAAGAGGTTTCGTTACGGAAAGAGGTTCCAAACCGATATCAAAGAATAGCGTGCTCAGAAAAAGATACCAAATCTGAAACAAGCTTATTACGGATTTTTGTTAGAGTTTTAAAACTGAGTTGGATTTAACTAGTTCAAAAATTCTGTTAAATTAATTAAGAATAAATTAATTGACACCAAGATAATCACTTTACAAGACCAAAAAAAATTTGTCGCAATATAATTATTGTAAGAAGTATTTTTAATATACAATATAATATTTAATATAATATATTATCTGAAATCGATTTTATAATCATTTATCTGTATTTTAAAGATGTTGCAATATATAAATATAAAGTTGTTTTAATTAAATATGAAATTAATAGTTTCAAATAATTTATAAGTTTAGATTATTATCATTATATTACCTTTATCCCGAGCTATCCATATAAAATCTCCAATCGGTATTGAGCGGTTTCCAACTTATTCCAAAACTGGTCCTTCAATTTTTCAATACTGAATGTCTGTAAAAATTAGCTAACAAGTCTCATTGATTCCTACCCAAAGTTCTCACGACTATCAGCAATTAAAATGACCTCAAATGATTTTGTGTCGACCATTCCTTCCCTATTGAAATTTTGCCACAGTTAGTAATACTTTATTATTAAGAGATTCTGATCCTTTATCAGGTTTACAATCAGCTTGAAATTTTGATGCGGTTTTGGATTGAGATTGATCAAATCATCACTAGATTCAACTGATGGATCATAATTGAGATTATTTGAATTTGTTGAACTTGTCTTCCAACCGGTTCCGTTTGTAACATATTTTTTTGCACTTTTGGTTTTTTGGAAACCTTCTATTTCAGATCCACTTGATTTTTTTTACTTTTATTAGATATTTATTAGCTAAATATTGCAGGTTGTTTGTATAATATTTGAACTAAATGATTGGTTTTTCACCTTGAGTAACTGTGACCTTTCAAAAGCACGACTTATAACTTGGGTCTATCAAGTAGAGAGTTGTTTTTTATCTCTACAACATAGTACCTTTAGGAAGGCGAGCTTGTTTATCAGGAATCATAAAGGCCAACATTTCACCTTCCAGTAAATCTCTACTAATTATATATGTAAATTAATTTCTTATCAAATTTATAAAATTCGAATTTGTACATATTTCTTCAGTGTTCACTTTAACAAACAACAACTAAATAGAATAAGTTTGAATAAAAATCAGTTTTTAAGAAGCACAGTTTATAACAAATAAATTCTCATTGGTTAAAATCTTTGTTAAAAATTCAACATGCCCCCCCCCCCTAAAAAATTTCTCGTTTTAGTGCTGTATTACCGAATTCAGATACCCACCAAAAACTCAATTAAAACCTGCCATCGACAATAAATTTTAGCCCTCGCGAGATTTCTCGATGCAGTATCTTATTCAACACATGCGAAAATTATTATTAACAGGGGTTGAAAAGAAATTATTTTATAAATTTTAAATCATAAAATTGATTAATATCATTAATCATTTAATCGTATGAATTTGATTTAGTTAGACCACTTTAATAAGAAATTATTCGCATAAATATGGAATTTACTGAATTCTTTATTTATTTCAGCTAGGGTAATATCACACAAGTATTGAATGGTCATTTAAATATTTCTGGATGTACTTTGGTGTACACGAGTCTAGTTTTAAAGGATAATAGTTGACTGTAATTTAAACTGCTTTTATAATTCCCATGATAAATTATCCCACAAATAGCATTTCCCGAATTTATACTAGCAACGAATAATTTTAATATATCTAATTAAAACAGGATCAAAATGACTTGAATATATTTATTATGTAATTTTTGACATTGTAAATTGTAATATAAAAAATCACTTACAAATTTGAAAAATCTATTTCATAATTGAGATTAAATGCTATCAAATCATCGTGTTTAGCTTTAATTCTGAAATACGTTTCGTCATGGATAATTTTCGATGCTGCATTTGATTTATCGTTTACAAATTCAAGATTGAACGGTTCTAGCGATTTACAATAATAAAACTCGAGTCCGCTTGATTCTGGTTCATTATTTGTGAGATCATATAATAACTGGTGATTAGATATCTTATCAATTTCTAAGCAATTAATTGAATTTATTTCCTGGTCAGCTTGGGATATTTTACTGACATGTTCGTTCGAGCCGTTTATTTGATTTTTACTTTTTTTGAAATCAACCTCATTATGCAACCATTCATGACTTGAACTACGTTTCCTGGAATTCTTTCCTAGTGTCCATTGATTACATAAATCTTTCCCGGCTGAAGTCAGCCGATACCTAAATCCATTTAATTTATAAATTGTAAATAAAATATGTTAAAATTATTGATCGAGTAAGTTGATTTATTGTGCATCTGGTAGGCAGCAATCCAAGAAATTGGTATCTCTAATGAATCTATTCAAACTTTTAAAGGCTGTTTTACTTATTTTGTGAAAATATTATCAAATTTATGCCACGAGAATTTACTAGTTTGCCAGTCGTGAAAGCAATAAATAACTGCGCGTATAAAAAGCCAATACTAATTGTCTCAATGAACAACAGTGGCAATTTGAATAAAAAACCAAATATCTATAATCTATACAGTTTCTGGGTTCTTGTGTTGGGTAATATGCCAAGCTTCACCTAAAATAGGTTGTAGCTATATTTTTTGGGAAAATGACGTGTTTTCTTCATAATTAATAATAAACAGGTAATTTAACAATTCATAGTTTGGGTGCTTTTTCAACCCCTCTACCTATACTTAAGAATATTGCCATCTATAAAAATAATAAAATACAAATATATATTTCATCATAAAGCTAATTATAAAAAAAAGGATGAAACGCCTAAATAATGATCAACGCAAGAAATTTTTATTATAATAACTTAAATTATCTTTTAAAAATTAATAAATATTTTACCTTATATTATCTTTACTTATTAAATTATTTTTTAATAGGTTCGATATGCACTTCCATAACATTTCTGTTACATTAGACTAAAGCCGTATTTAAAAAGTAACATACGTAGAAATGAATTTAATACATTAGATGGTACTTTAAAATATTTCGAAGAAACTTCAATTATTTCTTTTTTTAGGAAGCCAGTTGATTTTGATTGTAAAGTTTTTTCTAACTTGATAAATGTTGAGTAATTTATATGAAATATTATATACATACGTCATTTAATCCACATATTATCGAATAACAATCAGAACCTTTAGAATAATTAATGATACTGTATCCCTTAAAAATATAACTTAAATATTACAGTTTACAAAATACTGACTTCAGATAATTCTTTATTAGCTTTCTTTAATGCTTTTCTAATTGATAGTCCTTGATTTTTAGAGAGTTCAAGAAGTTTCTTATCTATTAATTCACAGGTTTTTGTTCCAAAACCTTCAAGAATAAAGCAGTCTTTTCCACTTTTAAGTGGCATTGGAAATTTTTTTAAAGAAGTAAGAGCCTAAAATAATTAAAAATATACATTTTTGAAATAGAATTAACTTTTTTGTATGTAAAAAATGTTTTATCGTTATTTTTTTTAGAAGTTTTCATTAATTCTTCCAGCCACGCTACGAAAAGTTTGTTGGGATAAGAATATGACTTTTTATCTTCGTTCATTTAAAATATTTTAATTATGTGATTATTAAAACAAAAGAACTTAAATATTTGTGAAAATAGTTTCAAATTAATTTAAAAAATAATAAATTAAATGCAGATCACTCAATTATAAGTGTAAATAAATATTGTATTTATTAAAAATTTGACTAAAATCAGTAAAGATATTTTTAAATTTTAATCAAAATCACTTGAAAAAAGCAGTGCCGAAAATTCGTGAATATCAAAACAACATCGATACCTTTACTGATTCATGGTCAAATTTTTAATAAATACAATGTCAATTGAAAAGAATTCAGTGGTGAAAATTGAAACAAATTCTAATAATAAATGTTTTTAAATTGATAATAATTAGAATGTATTTATTTTGAACTAAAAATTTAATTTAATTGACAAATGTTTTTATAATATCAACTATTTTATGTATTTTTTAATGCATAAATTATTTCAAACTTATTCTTTAGGTAACACTATCCAATAATATTTGATACGATATTTTTAAAAGTGGACAAAATTTTGACACCAATACTCAATTTATTTTGTTAAGCAACGTGTTAGGCTGAAAATCGAGAAGCTATCTCAGTTAAAAAATCAAATTTTATTTCTTTTTATTACTATGTTTTAAAATTTATTTTTGAAAGAAAGAAGTGGTAAAACTGTCTTAGAAGTAACTTAAACGAGAAAGCAACAAAGTAAACTAGATTATATAATAAACAAATTTAAATAAATTCATTTTAATAATTAAAAACTAAAAAGGAAAAGAAATTAGGAATAAAACATCATTAACAAAATATTAAGAACTAAACATTTAAAAGAAAAAACGATTAAAAATTTATAATTACAACAAAAATAGAATATTTAATTAAAATTCTTAAATCAATTAGGTAAAAACTCACCAATTTTATTTTCAAAAAACACGCACAAAAATCCAGCACAGTCAATTCTGATTGGCTGAGAAATTTTAACGTATCGATATAAAAGAGCCGCTTCTTACGATAGATTTACCGCTCAATTTTAACTGTAATAGGTAAAATTATTCATAGTCAATCGACCAGCCAACCAACAGATCTACTCAATCATTAGCCAATTTGTCAATTTATTCTTTGAGGATTCAATTATATTGATTCGAAGGATTTCGAGCAGCTATTTAGTAAATTTTGTTTTATTGTATTTGTAGTAATGATTCTGTAAATGTTTAGTACAAATTAAAAATTAATTTAAAAATTACTTTGCTTTTTCCTTTTTCCACTATTTAAGTAATTGTATGAATTTAATATTCGTTTTATGGAACATTTTAGTAGGAATTATTTTGAACTGTTGAATTTTTTTTAAGGATATAATTTTATGATTTATTGGATAATGTTGAGTAACGTGGAGCTGAAATGCTACATACTATGGTTTTAGGGGCCTTTAGGTGCTCGGCCGGTGGGTATGTGGTCATCTTCAGTCACGTAGTTGATTTTCAGGTTGGAATGTGGGGGCTTTTCTTGTGCAATAATAAATAATAATAGTAGTGTTGGTAGGGGCGTACGCAGGGTGAATCCATGAGGGGGGGGGTTCAGAAAATATATTTTGTATATGTATTTTTATTTTTTCACGTATTAGCTAGCACCATTTACCAAATTATATTTCACTTTATTTCAATATAAAAACAATTACCTATAGGTATATTTTTCTCTCAACTTTTTTATAGAAAATTGTAAAGAAAACTAAATAAAAATTTATTAAGAAATATGAATAATAATTATACATTATAAGAAAAATTAATATAAAAGTTTTATTAGAAAAAAAGTAATATACTATATACATATTAAAAATTATATAAGAAAAATTAATAAAAAATTAATAAAAAATTAAGCAAGAAAAATTAATAGAAAATTATACATATGATGAATATCTTTGTATAAGAAAACTCAATACATATATTAAAAATTATGTATTGTTTTCTTATAAAATAGAATAAAAATTGCATATTCAGCAAAAGGACTATTTTCTGAAAAAAATAAAAAGCGATATAAATTAAGACTGAAGTTCAAAGACTTTTCTATCCATAATTACCTAATCCAAGCGAATTTCTAATTTACGTGAACTTTTTGCTAGTTCATCTAGAACTGCATCTGTAGAAATCGCGACATTACGATGAATATTAAGTAACGCTAATCCATTTAACCTATCTTCACTCATTGTGTTGCGTAAATACGTTTTAAGTCGTCTCAATGTTGAAAAAGATCGTTCACTGCTTGATGTTGTAACTGGTGTAGCAAATATTTTAAGTAATTTTCGAACAGTTGGGAAAATTGAATCGTCGCATGCTAAAAATGCATTATGAGCATTTTTTGGTGTATTCGAAGAATTTAAAACATGGCGCCACCATAGCTTCAGCTCACCAATGCCCTCAACTATGCTACAGTTTGTAATACTATTATATTTTTCTAAAAGGATTTTTACAGTATTTTCGTGCTCTGATGAAAAGTTTTGTTCATTTGGCAAAAGACACATAAAACTTTGCAATATATTTTTATGTTTCAGAAACCGATCGTGAATTTGCATCTTTGTAGAATCCACAAAAGGAATGAAGATGGCAATACGATAATACTCTTCAGGATTTTCAACTACAATGTTGCAGCGATGAACTTGTTTTCCGGTTAGACGAGGAATTCATATTTCTACATTAAGTTCGTCACATATTTTCTTGACGTCACTAAAAATGGTATTAAATTGCTTTTCTATTTCGCGTCGTGTTTCATCTAGCACCTCTTCAACATTTTCTGCCAGTCCCATTGCAGCGGCCAAATCAAGATTTATTATTTGTAGTAATCGACTTAGCGGTAGGGTTATAGCAAAAACCTTGGCAAGAACATGAAGCGATACTTGAAATTCTGTACTCCTAATAGCAGATAGAAGCTGAATTGCAGAAGAAGAAGTTGTTTTGTCATCCATTCAGAAATAATTTCCATTGCAGAAATTGCAGCTTTTTGAAGCTCCATAAATACTAGGACGGACTCGTGGCGTTGAATCCATCGTGTGGGACATATTTGTTTTAGTCGCGTTGCTGTTGATTCAGATTCCATTTGGTCTATACAATTTTTTAGCACGGCTTGGCGCTTTGGGGTGTTAAAAAAATTGTACACACTTCCGAGTGATCCTATACAATTTCGTATAAATGAAATTTCACAGGCATCAGAAATAGCGAGGTTTAAACTATGAGATGCACAGTGTACATATAAAGCTAGCTTATTTTCATAACTAACATATTTCTGTGCCCCATGAAATCGTCCACTCATTGCTGAAGCTCCATCATAACCCTGTCCAATCATGAATTTTGAATCTATTTCTAGCTTACGCATAGTCTGCATTAAAACATTTGCAAGACGCTTACCAGTCACATCAGTAACAGGTACAAACTGTAAAAAATCTTCTCTGATGTTATTCGAATCAGAATCTACATAACGAAAGCATAATGAAAATTGTTCAATATCAGCTATATCACTAGTTTCGTCAACCAAAATCGAAAATGATTTCGCACTATTTATTTTAGCAACGATTGAACGAACAACTATTATGTTGCATGCACTTATAATTTCGTTTTGAATTCTTGGACTCAAATAAGTTGCATTTTTTCCTGGGACCTCTAGATGATTTTTAAGTATTTCATCTCCACAGTGGACTCTAAAACGTAAAAGTGCTTGAAAATTTCCATCATTTTACTCTGGATTATCAAGTGTTAAAGTGCCAGAGTCTCTATGTCCTCTTAAAGGCAAACCCTGACGACCGCAAAAAAGTATAGTCTCTATTATTGGAGTTAATCTACTCCGATTTTCTATTATTTGTTTTTTTAAACCGGAGTCCAATGCCAACACTAAAGGTTCCATTCTATGATCAGAAATTGCATTACGATTTTGTGCGTGAAGAACGGCTGTTTTATGGTACTCAGTTTCTTGATGTTTGTTGAAATTTTCTATAGCATCTTTCCAGTTTGAGAAAGCAGTTTTGGCAAGTTTTCCTAGCGGTTGATGTCCGACACCACCATAATTCGCAGAAAATAATACACAATACTTACAGAAAGCACCATCCAAAGGTTTTGAGTATACTTACCATTTCCACCTGCTAAACCAGCTGTATTGAAACTTTAAATTACGTTTTCCACTAACTGGGAATACAAATTTGTCGTCAGGATACCAAACGTTTTTCAACAAAAATAATCTTTTTTCATCGTCGTATTGGTCTTTTCCAATAAAATTACTAATATCATTAATAATTACATTTGAATCTGATCCTGATAGAGACTCACATTCACATCCACTTACTGAAGCTTCAGCACTATCATTTTCACTAGGAACAGGAGCAACCTGATCAGCTGTTCTTTCTAAATCAATTGTTTTAGATTTTTTAACAAAATAATTTGTTAAAGTAGAATTTTTTAATTTTCTTTTCTCGTTATTCATCTTCACAAAATATTATTTAGAATTAACAAATTTTAAAATTAACATTAAACAGAAATTAGACTTTCTCAACAGAAAACAAATTTTAAAATGAACAGTAAGAACAAAAATTAGACTTTCAAGTTCAAGAGAAAAAAAAACAAAGTAAATTGAACAAAGCAACACTACTCACGTGAATTTTTTTTAAAAAAATACACGTTTGAAAATTTAAAAACGCAACTGTTTGGGTCCTGCAATTATTATTATTAGTAATAGAAAGTACATATTACTATTTTATTTATATATATATATATATATATATATATATATATATATATATATATATATATATATATATATATATATATATATATATATATATATATATATATATATATATATCGGCATTCGGAATATTTCTTAAATTGTTTTAAGTTTATATATTTATTAATTATAGTTTTTTATATTGTTGTTGGAATCATGGGGGAGGGGGGGGGGGTTAAACCCTCAGTAATCCCCCCTGCATTCGCGCATGAGTGTTGGTGTATTGAATAGAATTTGACTTCATGCAAATTGTCTTGATTTGGTTTAAGTTATTTTATCTATACGATTTTAAGTCGAGATTAATTGATCTGTATGAGAGTGAATGATAGTCTCCCTCATACCAGGGTTTGACTAAAGGAAGTTTTTACGTAGATACCGAATCAGTTCGCAGAGAGGGAAGTCTTCTATCGGCCTAATTGAACTCGTAATGAGAATGCTATGGAGAGTAGTTTTAACGCAGAAGCTCACCTGTCCATAGGTTCTCAGCTACTATGTGCAGTACCAACATGGTCGTCGCCATGGACGCATGAGTAGTCATAGTGACAATCATCTTGGCGTTGATGCAACCAACCTTTCCCCTGGCCACGATTTTTGAGCAAGACACCCTTAGGCGCCAACAATCTTCTCAAAGACAAGAATACATGGTAATCACTTTTCAATCAAATGAAACACATGCTGCACTGCTTCAGGAATTTCAGCACAATCAGAAAAGATTCAATCAATTTTGTCATCCACAACTGGACGAATCAAAATTATTCAGAAGATTAATCGGAGCAACATTTTATCACTGGTTAACTCCAAATCAAGTAGAAATAAACGTACCACTACACTATTTAGTCTCATGCTGTACCGAAACCCAACACTAATAGATATGGACGAAATATCACAGCCTTTTTTAACCTTCACGCACCTAAGCGGGGTGCATTTGTACCCCAAATATTTTATTTGTTAAATCATTTATAATATAATAATGATATTTATCTGATATTTTTTGTAATCTACAAAGATATCCCAATGAATGGAATGCAAAAAAAAATATAAATATATTAAAAGATAAAAATAATATCGTAGTTTTAATAAAATTTTATCAATTATTTTCTATATAATTTTACTAATCAATTTTACATTTTAGCCCTTTTTATTATGGATGAATATGAAAATTTCCTCAATTCATCGGAAGATGAGATTGATAGTGATGAAGATTACGAATTAGACTTTGAAAACCTGAACTTCGACAATATTTCGGATATTGAAGACAATGTGGAAATTGATAAAGATTATGATGATGAAGAAAGCGACGAAGAAAATATTGAAGGGAGTGACGAAATTTCTTACACATCAAACACTGGATTTGCGTGGAACCCAAATGCAAAATCATCTAGATGTGCTTTTTGTCCAATAACTCGTGATAGGAAAACTCGTATAAATGCTAAAAAGCCATTTGCAATGTTCATAGCGTAAAGCAGTCATCTTGTGAGGATTGTCATAGAACTGTAGCGGAATAATTCAAATTTTTATGCCATTTATTGTTTATAGTATTTTGTAATTTTTATCTTGGGTTTTTAAATTACGTGTTTTCTATATATTTTACTCAATAAATAATTTTAATTTGTAGCCTTGCTAAAAAAAATATTATTTTGCGTAGTAACTTATCGAACGCTCGCTGACTGACCTTGTTGCTATTTACACGCTTGGAGTCGAGCACGTGCCGTTAAGTTCGCACTTTTATATTGACTTATTATTACTCAGTTTTAATCTGGGGTAATTTTGTACCCCGTACCGTCACTCGATACTATTCTCGAGGTATCGAGGTTAAAACGGCATGGAAGAAACTAAAGAAAATTGCTGAGTTCACACCCCTCCCGAAATTCAAAGCAAACATTCATTTTATAAACATATGCATCAGATATTGATATTGGCGCTAGTCTCAATAACAAAAATACAAATGGTAAACTTACAACATTCTATTAACAGTTTACTTGGTCATCAAGAACTTTAAGCATCACTTTGATAGTAATGCTTTTGAGTTACCTACCAACCATAAGCCATCAATTTATATGAATACAGTGAAAGACCCATAAAACCAAAAATAGTTATCGATTTAGTAAATAAATAAATTTGACGTAAAAATTAACAGCATTAGGAACAAAGATAACATGGTTGCAAATTATTTATCCAGGCAATTGAGCTCTGTTGACAAATTCAATGAAATTGGAAATATTAATTTTTATTATGTTAAATACCGCTTCAACTTGAGGATATTACCTTCCAATAATTTTATAAATAATAAAATCCAGATTTTTTTTCTAATAAAAATTAATTAGAAATAAACACCTAAAATTTTTATTAAAAAATAATTGTATCTCTTTTCTTTTTAAAAAGCCACTTGATTCTGATTGTAAAGTTTCTTTCATATTGATATATGTCGAACATAATGCATTGTAGCCACTTTTAGGTAGTAATGGATTTTTAAGCAGCTAAAGCCTGTAATAAATTAAAGATATTAATTTATGAAAGATTATTAAATTTTTTTATAAATAAACAATGCCTTATCGTTACTTTAAAATCTTCATTAAATTTTCTAACCAAGCTATAAAAAATTTATTTGGATAAGAATATGATTTGTTATTTTCGTTCATTTAAAATATTTTCATTATGTGATTATTAAAACAAAAGTAAACTTAAATATTTAAAAAAATTAGTATTGAAGAAATTTAGTTTCAAATTAATTTAAAAAGTATTAAATTAAATGAAGGTTAAGTATAAATAATTAAGTATAAATAATTTTAAGTATAAATAATTATGTTTTCAAATCAATAATAAGGATTATGCATTTTATTTAAAATAAACATTTGATGTAATTCAATTCGCATGCAACATATACATACATCCAAAAATTACACATAACGTATTTGGCGATATGTTCGTCTAATAGCTATGTATTGATTTTAGCACTTAAATATCCAGAAATTATCAATGAATCATTGTAGGATTACACAATATAGACCAATATAGAATCAGCATGAATAAAAAATTTTTCCCATAAATCTGAGCATTAGATTTAAATCTTTCAATATTTCCATGACAGAGGAATTTTCATCTCGAATATATCGCAGAAGATTTGGTAAGTGGATTTTATATGTATAGCATGAAAATTTTGGCATGGCTAGTATTAAATTTGCTTTGTAAAATATTCTACTTTAATTTTTTGAATGGTGTTTCTTGAACGTAAATTGTTATCAGGAAAACCTTCAGGAATGCTATTGACTTACAATTCTAATGAAAAAAAGCATGAAAGACCAGTGTCTTGGATACCAACAAGCGATTTTTTGAAGACATACAATGGCGGTAAGTTTTTCCCTCGTTATTTAGATTTTTAAGTCATTGAAATTTTGCATTATTTTCATTTACTTAAATAACATTTTATTTTTTTTAGATACTTTGGGAAGTCATTTAACCGACGCAGAAGATTTTAAGTCCACTTCTAAAAGTCCAGCACATTCAATTCTAAATGAAAATATTCAAACAATAGGAGGGAAACTAGCTCAAGAAATTCAAGATGAATTATTAATTTGTAAGATTTGCCTTGAAAATTATAAGCAACCAAAAAGCCTTTCTTGTTTACATACATTTTGTGCTGAATGCCTTGAAAATCATATACAAGGTGAAGTAACGTATAAAAAATACAGTGATTACAGAGAATTTACATGTCCACTATGTCGAAAAAGAACTACACTACCAGTGGGTGGTGTGAGAAAATTACCGGACAATTTTGTCGTTGCCAGTCTTTTTGAGATGATTAAAAAAAGAAAAGATTCAGTCACTGATTCCGCAAGTGAGGAGTTGACCACTAATTTCTATTGTCAAATTTGTCGAAAATTGAACAATAGAAAAAGAGAAGCTCAGACAAAATGCATTGATTGCAGCAAACTTTTATGTCGTAGTTGCACAGAGATTCATCGACAGACCAAAGTTACTCAACAGCATTCACTTTTCGATTTAAATATTGAGAATGATGTTATTTGTAAAATACACCCTGAGGAGTCTGTTCGATTTTTTTGTAAGCCATGTCAAGCTTGTATATGTGTATTGTGTACATTCAATGAGCACAGTGACCATGAAATTACTCAATTTACCGAAGCCGTTGTAAAATATAAATCAGACATTGAACAACAACTTAATTTCTGTCAGGAAATTATTTCGCAATCTGAAACTAAACTTTCAAAAATAAATAATGTGGAACAGATCATCAAATTTACAGAAAATCAGATAAAGGAGATGGCATTGAAACTTGTAAATGAGGTAATTAAATTATATTGTTTTATTTGATAATTTTTAATATTTATTAAAATTAAAATTTTACTCTTGATATTGAAAAACATCAAATATTTCTTTATGACTTAGTTTAACAATTTTTTGTTTTAATCAATGAATCAGATTATTTTTTTTAGTATTTCTAACTTTGTAAATTATAATTGTTCTTCAATAAAAACACACAGTAATTTTATTTTAATTTTTGTAAAAACTATAAAAAATTTAAAAAATTTTTAACTTTTTGTATTTTTAAATGCTGACTAGCTGTTGTATGCAAATGTCCACTTCTTTATTAATAAAATACTAAAAATCTAATAATCCTCATCTTCTAATTCTCAACTATTTCCTTTTTAAAAAAAAATGAAAACTTAAAATATCTTATCTGAAAATTTTTATTTTAAAACAATAAAAATATCAAATTAATAAATATTTACATGAATTTTAAATTATATTTCAGATTATAACCATCAATAATGTTTTTTAATTTTAATTTTACTTTAAAATTCTTTGATAAAATAAATCAATTTAATTAAAAAATAATTTCTGAATATTTCTCTTTGAAAAACTCTAAAAATTCCCAAATTTTATTTTTTTCAAAATAATAAATAAAATAATACAGTAATTGCTTAACATTGGATATAAGAAACATTCGCTTAGGAGACTAGATCAAATGATTACTATAATAATAATAATAATAATAATAATAATAATAATAATAATAATAATAATAATAATAATAATAATAATAATAATAATAATAATAATAATAATAATAATAATAATAATAATAATAATAAATAATAATAAAAATAGATTAATTTTGCAAATAAAATTTCAATTTTTGTAATTTAAATTATTAAATATTCTTATAATTTTTATATTATAATTATGTTTAATTTTAATTCAATAATTATAAAAATTGTTAGACGTTTTATTTTATTAATTTTTTATGTGGCTTTATCTAATCAGACTGAGAACATTTCATGACTACACGCAATTCAATTAGACTGTCATTTAGGTGTAAATGTAAAGTCATTTTCAATTTTCTTTTACCGCGAAATTATTTTCAATTTAATTATTTTTTTAGATAAGACATAAAGAAAGCCAGCTGCTAGAAGAAATACGAAATCTTTATGGTGACAACATGATTGACATAATCGAATCGAAGTCTGTCATGGAAAATCAACTGTCAGAATTAAAGAACACGTGCAACATGACCGAAGTCATTTTACAAAGAAAAGATATTGAATTGTTATTATTGCAAAAAGAAATCCAGGAGAAATTGTTGGAATCACAAAAGTTGCCTGAAAATGAATTGCCTCTATCCGTGATGAAAGAAGTTAAATTCATTCCCGGTGTCTTTGAGTTTGGTTGTTTGCAAGATATGGACAGGCCGATGCTAACTAGACCAAATTTCCGCATTTTCAATGAGTAAATTTCAATTAGTTATTATTTTTTGATGTAAATTCTTCAATTTCTTTTTGAAATTTGGTAATATTTTCACGTATTTCCCACAACATTATGATACAATTTATTGACGGTTTCCCAAAGATGATTTATATGCATGTACTGATTTCACGAAAGTATTAACTAATTATAATAAAATAGAAAGAGAAATAAACGGAATTAGAATCTGATTAATTAATTAATGAGTGAATCAATCTTGAGTAACAGCAGAATGAGACCAAATGCGAAAAATTGTAAAGAAATAGGAGAGGAGCAAAGTAAAACTTCATTTATCCTCATAAGGTTTTCACTGTGGATCAATTTTATTTCCATTTAAAATAAATTTTCGGAACTGACTTTTCTATATCTTACTTTTCCTTGAATGTATTCACTGTTCATTTTTTCTAATTGAAAATGTTAAAATTACTTTTTTTATCAATTTTTTTAATTGCATTACTTCACGTCTTTTTAACTTGATATATTTTTTATTAATTTATTTTTTTTGTTTAAATATCAAAAATGCGAATACAACAAATTTCTTGAAAGCTTCATGTTTTTGACTTTAGAATAGAAATTTCAATCTTTACAATGCTTGTTTAAAAATGACATTCTAAAACAAAGGGTTCCCAATATTTTTTTGATGATGACTAAAAATTTCAGACTGCATTCCATTGCAACCCAAAGTGTGGAAAGACAAGAAAAAGAATATGTAGTGACGTTCGACCAAACGAACAAAATACATGATGCCACAATGATCAGTTGAATATACTTTATTTCTATCAGATATAACTTCTACTTTACAAATTGGTGCCCAAACCAAATAAGTCATCTAGTAGCTTTTTGAGATTAAAATTAACTAAGAAGGCTGTTATGTCTTTTGAAAGTGAAATAGCAAATTCAGTAAAATTAAAGACTGCTACGAAAAATTAAGGAAAAATCGTTATTCTAAATAATATGTAATAATGTGTTAATAAATAATTTATTTAAGTGTTTTGTTTGGCTCCGCGCAATTTTTAAGCCCAGCAAAGTTTACACTGGTCCTGTCCTAACGCTTAAAAAATCATTCGCGACCGAGAGGTTAAGAACCACTGATCTCAAGTGATAAAAATTCAATTTTTACAATATTATAAAAATAATAATATTTTAATGCATTTTTTTAGTAAATTAATTAATAGAATTAATTAATATTTGGTGATTTTACTATAATTATGAAACTCGTTTTGAAAAAAGTAAAGCTTTATTTTAATAGCTATATGTCACAAGAAATACCGAAACCAGATCAGAAATGTGTAGAAACCCAAACAGATATAGAGATAATAAAACCTAATACAGCTTCCAAGTCAATCTCAACCATACCGGTTCAAATTGCCAATAAAGCAGTGAATACTCGCACAAGAGTCATTCAACAGAAACCTCGAACGAATTCTGTTCAATTTACCAATGGCTCGTCAAATCTCATTGAAATTCAACCAATTACATCTAATGAAGGAAAAATCATGTTCGTCAATTCCGATAAATTGCTACTTTCACCATCGACTCGCCGTCGATTATCTCAGGCTGAAAGATCAAAATCCAATGACACAAAAGATTTAATTATTACCGCTTCTGAAATTCTGAATGATTTCATCACCCAGGTGAATTTGGAAACTGAAGAAGTTACCAAATTGGATTAAATAACTCGAGAGTACCGGTGAAATCTTATTTTCCTGTTTTGATTACATTCGTAAGATAAGACATTCATTCGACTCCCCTTATGTGTAATATGTGACTTCTCTTTTGTATTAGTGTGATAAAATATTGTTAGAATAATCAAAGCCTTTATGTATGTTTTGTCGACTTTACATTTATATATAATAATATTTTTTTTCCAAAATTTTGTTATTATTAAAAAAAAGAAAACTGTTGAACCCAACTGAGTCGCCTTTAAAAAGCATGTCGGGACAACTAAGGTGTATATAAGTGAATGCGTATTTAAAATATAAAGTAATTTGACAAAATTAACAATAAGAATGAAATTTTTAAATGATAACTTTTATTATAAACGACAATCTAATACAAGTACAATAAGTATAACAAAATTATTTGACAATTATGTGTTTTTTTGGCAAAAACCAGAGATCGGTTGTATCAAATCGTCCTAAAGATACTTGTAAAAATCAAGGCTGGCTATAAATTGTGCTGACAACCCGATATAAATTATAGGAGCAAGAGGAAGGTTATCCTGAAATATTAACCGCGATAGTAGTAATCCAGTTTTGGTTATTACTTTGTACTAAACTTTCATTCCTCGAAAGTCAATAATGATAAAAAGGAAGTATGACAATAAAAACATTACTGAAACTTCTCTATCAAAACTTTAAATATTACTCAATAAATATTTGTTGAAATAAATTCAGATGAATAATTAAGGTTGCATAAGGTTGGTGCCTAGGAAAGCTCGAGGGCTCCGCAGTTTTGTTGGCTGAAGTGATTCACTAATTTGAATTATTGGATGAGAGGTTCACGAAAATCAATGCAATCTGAGATTCAAATAGTATAACGCGAACCCCAGGATCACATTACCGATTGCTAATTCTGTCTCACCGAATATCCGGGAAATCTGAACTCTATGAAACACATTATTTATTCAAATCTTCCCTCTTCTACACAAACGATTTTGAATTCCACCGATATTTCCATTCCTCCAAATCTAGTGACTAATGAAGGTTGTGAAGGTTCATTCAGTATTGCTGAGATTTCCGACGAGTCAGAAGAATATTTACCCCATGAAACCAAAGACCCGCATTTGATAACACATCGAATTTCAACGACCTCATTTGCGTGCTTACTTTGTTTAAAGCTCAAACAACTGGGATCATGACTGCAACAATGGAACATTTTACACAGCAGTACACAGATAACAACGGCTTGACGCCAACAGCAAGATCTTTCACAATTCTTAGCTTAGGAGGGATTCCTCTGCTATTGCCGAAACATGAATGATCTCTTTAAGTCACTTGTACTGAGACAGTTTTCAAGTGAATGGCGTCTGTTCTTGACTGACAATTGATTGCTTTATAAAAACTAGAGCTAATAATTAAAAGTGATCACCAAATTCGTGATAAGCAACATGAGTTTATGTGAAAATCTCTTTTTGTAACAAAATCTTTGTCGAGCACTGTAATCGTTGAAATAGAGAGAAATGTAATCGCAAAATTGTATTAATATATTGATATATTTTGTGAAATGCACCAACAAAGGATGAAAAAAGCCACAGCAAATATATTAAGAAATAATTGTATTTTATAACTAGGTGAACCAAGGATTATACAGTGCAACAAAAGGAAAGCATCTCAATCCAACCTAATCAAATCGATGACAGGGAAACACAAAGTGAAATTATATCCTTATTTTGCAAATGGAATGATTGAAAGACAATTTAAGTCGATCAAAGAGATGCAATTCAGATATCTGCGAAAAACAATGGATATCAAAGTTTAGCAGATCTACTTCTGCGGGTTAAGTTTTCATTAAATTATTAAGCAGAGTATGATAAAGTTTAGTTTGTCCGAGAATGTGTACTGTAAAAAATGTTTAAGAATGACACTTTCCCGGAACGATATTATGAATCCGAATGAAGAAAAGGAAATTCAAAAAAGAGAACCGACAAATTAAAAGATAAAAAATAACCAATAATTAAAACAAAATTATTTACCGAATGAAGCACGGCCGAATCGAGAGCTTAAATTTGAAAATGTTTTGGTTAGAAAAGCCATACTAAAGACGAAGACACATATAACTGCTAAGGACAATCATAAATAAGAGACATGATAAAAGCTACATAATCAAAATGAATGCTCGAAAGAATATCACAAGAATGTTGAATGATTGAGCAAATTTAAAACTGAGTAACAAAGATTTTTATTGAGTAGATGTGTGATGAATTTAACAGAAAAAATACAGCATACTGCCTAGATATAAAACAATTAAGTGATAATTTAAGAATTTTGCTGCGAATAATGTATTTAATGAAAAGATCTTTGACTAGAGGATAGTCCTTGCCAAAGACTATCTTATAGTCGAAAATTTTTTCATTAAATACATTATTCGCAGCAAAAAAGGATTAAATTATCACTTAATTGTTTTAAATAATAAATGCTGCTACCAAGAAATCAACACTACATAGATATAATATACAGCGCCGTACTATCGCAAGTGCAACAAGTGCAATCGCACTGGGCCCCCTATTTTTGAGGGGCCCCAAATATTAAATACATTAGAAAAACTTCTCCAATACCATAAATTACTACGAATTGAAAGAAAAAAAAAATTTGAAAATTCAAAAATTCGTTTAACTTTCAAAAAAAATCTAGTTGGCAACGATTTAATTTGAAACAAATATACCTAATAATTCAGTTGTTTTTTGCTTCAAATTGTTATCTTCTGTTTGTTTATTATATCGTCTTATTAGTGGAAAGTAATATTATTTCAAAGTTATAAACAGAAATAAGTTTTATTTTAATTTTTTGTGGATAATGTGCATCGTAAATTATAAAATACGGTATTATTAATAATTTACATTTTTTGTGTCTACCGTTAGTATAAGTGCGGATATTACATAGTAATTTTAGGTTTAACGAAAAATTAATTCAAATTTAAAAAAAAAATTTTTTAGTTTCTGCACAGGGCCCCCAAAAGTTACAGCACGGCGCTGATAATATACATTTTATTATTGACTAAAAATTTTACTAGTGACTGTACATTTTAACTGAATTTAAAACTTTAACTGTAATGTAAATGTTTAACTAGTTAATGTATACATTATCTAAGTTTATACTTTAACTGTAACATATATAATTACAGTATATTGACATCGCTCAAAATGTTAAAATGCATTTTTGAATTCTCCACGTTCTATTCGAATATTGGTTTAAATAATAAATATTTGAAAAATCATGTTAAGTTATTATCAATAAAGATAAATAATAATTTAAATAATCTTAATAATTAATAATATAATTATTGAAAACACATAATTTACGTAATTTACGAAAGTTCCTTAAAATAAAACTATAAATTATTATTTTAAACCAATCAAATCACAGGACCGAATAATATTTTCTGTGGAATCGCTAGCAATCTGAATTTTAAAATAAAAAATTATTTTTCATTTTTATTTAATTTTAACTATTTTCTGTTTTCAATCATATTAATTTGTGACAATGATATTTCGATAATATTAATTTCAATTTAATTATAATTCGATTAATTCAATCTCGACTCCATCCTAGTCAACCGAAAAGAAGCGAGTATCACTTGAAAAAATTCATTAGAATTATTTTCCAAGGAACTCATAATAAAATAAAACAAAATCTGCAAAAATTAATTTGGAAAATAACAATCGCAATTTAATTGAATACATGTTGCCATAATCTATAAAGGAAATTAGTAAATAATTACGACGACAATCATCTGCATCAGTCCAATAAATCACAAATGAGAAATCCTTGTTTTGGCTTTTTATTTTGATCTGGTGTCTCTCGTTTTTCAATTGATGTCTGAAAAATAGAAAATTAATTTGTTTAAAATCACCAAATTGAAAATTGCGCAAAACAAATTTTAGGCATAATAATGAGCGATTAACTCAGTCCAGTGAATGCTGGTTATAAATTCGTTGGATTTGGGGGATGTAATAAATTCTGATTATTAGGCCTTTTTCGTAGAAATTATTTACTGGTCGTAATAGATAATTAACCCTTTCCTGACAGAGTTGAGTTAAGGACGTAACCTAATTTGACGTGTTTTCAGTAAAAAGTCTGCCACTAGGGCACTAAAACGCTTTTCGTTTTCAAAAAAGATGATTACAAAATATCTTTACACTATTTCCTATGCATCACCAATGGTTATTGACAATCTTAGGAACTGTTATCAATTTCGTTTCAATCCATACCAACACCAACAGCAATTCGTCTAGATTACTAACCGATTTGGGACATGTTTGACGTAATTTATCACGTTTAAACATTTCATGTCTACTCAGAGTTCAAAATGGAAATCTTTACAAATCGGAAAAATCTAAATTACCGTAGCCTATTGATAAACATTTTTCTATAATAAATAACTTTTTGTAGTTTTTCTAAAAATAAAAAGAGCATTTCAGATTCATTGAATCGAAAAAAAAAGATTTCGAATAACAATGCATATCTATATTTAAAATCACAGAAAACATTATTTATATACATGATACTCTCCATATATGGTACAAAAAACTGTAAAACCGATCGCAAAATCAGTCTTGAATTTTATTATTCTCCCTCTCCAATATGGTACACCATTCTATATGGAAGGATTTATTTTTTTCTATTTTGAGATTCAATGTTAGTATTTTATCTACAAGGACTATCTTATAGTCGAAAATTTTTTCATTAAATACATTATTCGCAGCAAAAGGCTAAAATTATCACTTAATTGTTTTAAATAACAAATGCTGCTAAGAAGAAATCGTCACTTTATACTTTATCTACTAGTATGTTGTAGTCCTGTTGATTTTTTTACATACCTTTAATTTTTCAATTTTTATACAATATTAACCGGCGACAAAAATGAGGCAGGTCAAATGTTTCAATGGAGAGTTTTTATTTCTAAATCTTCTGGAAACAAAAATACTTATACAATTGCAGCCTGCGGGTGTGATTGCTTTTCGATTATTGTAACAGGTTTATCTTAATTACTTATTTTATCAATTACTTCAGATTTCCCTTTTGAAGTGTTTCTTCATTATTCTACTTCATTTAAAAACTTTGAGAAAATCATTTTATTCCCAGTCTTTTAGTATGTCTTCGGAGTTATTCAAATGCCTTTCTTATGTGTTCATTACACCGTTTTACTGAATATTCAACAATTTCATAAATATGAATAAACACTTTACTTAACATATTATTTTACAATGTATTGCTTCGTCCTTTTGGCTTTTTGGAAATATTGGAAACGAATCTCAACGAACACTTTTAAACGATTTCTCAAATTCAACTTCAGAGGTCATTTTCTTAAAAAATATTTTTATTTTAATGATGATAATGCCACCTTTTAACCCCTTTACCAGAGGTGGGGAACCTGCGGCCTTTGGCTATTCTAGTGCGGCCTTTTGAGTAATACCGATTTTTGTATTTGATAAGATTTATGATGAGAAGAAATTACGGAAAAAAAAAACCTTTTGTTAAGTAAAATAATTAAATATTCAATATTCAAATGCTTTCTAACAAAAAGCAGAAGCAAATAAGCCATTAAAAAGTTGATAAAATGAAACATTAACAAATATTTTTAATGATGTACTATGTTTTATATGTATGTATAACATTTTTTAACAATATACAATATAATAAATTAGATTTGTAAATATATATTTTTTTCATAAAAGATTATTTTAAATTGCGTTTTGGCTAATTTATATGTGAATTAAAATAAATAGTTTATAGGGGGGGGGGTTAACGTTTTATTTACTGCGGCCTTATGTTAAATCAGATAAGGAATGTGGCCTTTTGAAATGAAAAGGTTCCCCAGCCCTGCCCTTTACCGTCCAACTTTGTTTCTGAATCGACCCTTAATTGGCGACTTTATTTGCGGCTATAAAAAAATTAATTTTTAATGATTTTCAAACATCTTATCAACAATAACAAACAACTAATAACGAAATAACAGTAGCTAATTACTAACAAATAAAGCAGTTTTAGTATGTTGTAAAGTAATGAGTAGTGGATAACAAAGGTAGATGAATAAGATGACCAATTGTTTTGCAAGTTTTGGTGTCTTTGTCTAACCTTTTGTAAGATTTTTTTTTGTATTGTCTTCAATTTATTTATCTG
>CAUHTR010005680.1:0-24754 GCA_959609185.1 Schmidtea polychroa | reverse complement strand
GAATTTTGTAGAAAAACAAGAAGAATTGAGTTTTTATATATATAAAAAATTTATTTTTGCTTTCACAAAATTTTTGAGAGTACAAAGCCATATACTCCATAATTTTGGATTTAAAATACATTCAATAATGTACAATGCAAGCTTTTGAATATTTAATTTAGATATTTTCAACTATTTATTTAATTTACCAAAAGTACAATTTTCAATTATTTTTATATAATCACCTTTCACCCTTTCAGCTCGGAAATCCTCATAATACACTTTTAAATTTGACTATTCCGTAAAATAAACATATTTTATGCATAAACATATTTTACGACGTTCTAAATACAAGAAGTTTGAAAATACATGGCCTTTGTCAGTGGGTCACGAAAATATTTAATGATTTTTCTTTAAAAAATTCATGTATTTTCATATATACATTATCCATAGCTATTTTTTCTTATTTGACATAAATTTTTGGAAGAGCCTTTTTTCATGATTTTAACACATAAAATAGGTATTGCATAAACTATGTGGTTATTAGGATAAAACTAGTGATCGGTACTTCCGTGTTATCTTACCCCCAAAAATTAAATTATAAAATACAATTAAAATAACAATATAAAAAATGAGAGAATACATTATTGATGACGTTATTGAACATTATTGAAACATGAATTTATTAAGGCTATCTGTGATTTATGTGATTATGTGAGTTATGTGAGTTTATGTGGCGCAAACGTGTTCTAAGCAACAGTGCCGATGTGTTCGACACTATTCTCAACGACATTGTGGTTTTCTGGCCACCTGGATGACCATTTACAAACTCTTTACAAACATTTGCTGAGTTTCTAACTGTGATTTAGAAAATAAATATAATAATTATGTGTGTTCTTTTTTAATTTAATTTTTGGGGGTAAGATAACACGGAAGTACCTAAAACAGTGATCTATAGTCGATATGAAGATAAATATAAATTTTAAAATATATTACATTATAAGAAAACTTAAAATATTGCCAATTCATGCCGATGCACGATTTATTATTTATATCATTTCTATTTCCTAATTGGTTTCCCATCTGCGTCATCTGATTAAGATTAACAAAAAATACTCTACAATTAAAATCTCACGACGATTTTCAAAAAGTAATTTAAAATTATAAAATCGCGTATATTTTTTTAGAAATTTAAACAACTCTCAACAAGATTTTTATATCACGTACTTGTAAAAGAAATTATTATTTCTTGAAAAAGTTAGAAATATTCAAATCGATATTTTTAATTCATTTTTCTGAAATTATTTGTAAAATTCTATAAATTATTTTAATTAGTGAGATAATATAAATAAAATAAAATTCAAAAGTGCTTTTCAATTTATTTTAATTTTCCGTTTCAAATTTACGGAAGTAGGCTAAATATATTTTGAAATGTTAATAATTATTTTCATTATCAGAGGTCTAGCCATGTTCATCGTGGAAGAGTTTCTAAATAGGTTTCTACAGAAATATAGTAGTGCATTGTACCGGAAGAGAGTTTATTATAAGCGTCGAAAAGAGTGAAGGATAAAAGCGATGAAATTTCGTCTATCAACGCATTTCTTTCATAAACGTACATATATCATTAAAAAGATGTTAATATTTTTTTGTTCCCCCACTGACTCATTACTCCGCTCAGTCTATTTCGAATAATTTTTTTTTACAAAATAAGACATTTATAAATATAATGATACAAATAATGATACAAATTAGAATATCATTTTTTTACATAAATACGAAAATATCTAGCAGTATTATTAAAAATGATCGTATATAAAATATACTAATTTGTATAAGATATATGAGAAAGGATAATAATGTAAATTTCTAAACTGTTGTATTGTAGGGGTTCCTAACCTTTTTGATGTTATGGAACAATTTTGATTATAAGAAAATGTTGCAGAGCACCAATATCATAAATAAAATCTGATTTATTAATAAAATAAAATGAACATCGTTTTTATTTACACAAGTTACAAAAATAAATATTAAATAAGAAAAAAAATGACAGAAAAACTGTCGAAATTAATCGTGAAAAGAATGTTTGATTGGCGTTATTTTATAATTAAATCATTGCCATGTATGTTTAACTATTTATTCATAAATAAGAAAAAATCATTATAAAATAGCTAGTTTCTTATTTAGCGGAGCACTTGTAACATTCGCGTGGAGCACCAGTTGGAAACCATTGTTGTGTAGTATTGTAGATTATTATTAATTAATTTAAAGAATATAAATACAATTACCTTACAACTATCCGAAATTCTTTATATTAATAAATAGATAAAATTAATGTCACTATACAATGACATTTTCATAATTGTAATATGGAAGATCCAATCCAAAATTTTTCTTTAGTAAAGCTTCATAAAGACTTTAGATAATTTACGATTTATCAGTGAATTGTAGAAATCAAAATTTCTATGATACAATCTTTAGTGGTATACAAACGTTTCAGCTTTGAAGTTCAAATACGCCAAAACCCTGTAAAATACATCGAAGAATGAAATGTTGGTTTTATTGTAAAATGGACGGTTAGAATTTCAAATAGTCTTTCTATCCCTTCTATATCCTGAAAATTATTTCTTTATACCCTTGATTTGCTGAATGGTTGTTGCAAATGGAAAATAGAAACATAAAACAAGACCAATCTGAATTTATGACTATATACATATTGTAGCCATCCAAATATTAAATATAAACTGTTTAATATTAGGATAGTTTGTTTAAATATTCAAACATTAAAATTAAAATATATTTTGAAATGATCAGCGTGTTCTTCTCCCAACACATATAATTGCTAATTTTATTATTTTGATTTCCGTGCAACGCCGGATATTTCAACTAGTAAATATTAATATATTTAAAATCGGTTTGTTTTTGACTCCTCGTGTGCCCATGTAACTACGGCAGACAGCCCAATGGGTAGTCAACTTGTTTTGAATGTTAAATTATTTTGGAATTTCAATAAAAGTTTGTTACTTTTTTTCGCTGATATATGCTTGGTTAATTTTTAAAAAAATTATTTGAACTTTTTTTCTCTTCAACCAGACTGGTAATTTGCTTTTCAGCAGCTCTCCTTTTATAATCTGTCTTTGAAAACAATTTAATTATCGTTCAAATCAATTCCCAAAATTCGGATCTAATTGCATCCACAAAAATCAAATTGTTCGGCCTCATCTTTGGTGATTTATTTAAAAATAAATCTGATCATTTGTTGAGGATACCTAAATGAAAATAACATAATAAATAAATAAAATTACCCGGGGGAAGATCGTCATGACAAACGGGGTAATCTATGGGAACTCAGAAAAGAAAACGGAAATAAAAAGAAATTAAAAATGAGAAAGATAAAGGAAATAAAAGGAATCAAACATGAAAATAAAAACCAAGGGCAGTACTAATTAATTAGTACAAAAAGGAAAAGGAATTTTGAAATCAGGAAAAATTAAAACAACAATATCCTTATCTCGACAGCTCGCCAGTGATAACAGAATTAATGGGAGAAGGTGGTCAAACAAAAAAGGAAAAGGGAAAATAACTTGACAGCTGTCAGAGATAAAAATGGGACAGTCGGAGAAAGCAGGAGAAAGAAAATGGAAAAACACTTGATTATCTGGAGTGCCACAAGAGAAGCAAACTATATAAGGGAAAACTGGTGGAGCAAAATTAGAACAAATTTAGAGACAAAATTAGAGACAAGAAGTGACGCGAATTTGAGAGACAAATTGTGAGATATTTGAGAGTCACGTATAAAGACAGTTTGAGAGATAAAATTATTGGAGAAAATTAGACAACGTCGGACGAAACGTTGTTGGAGAAACGATTTATGAAAAAGAATTGTAAAGAAAATAATTGTGAGTAAAACGTATTGGAGAAGATTTGAATCAAAGAATTTGTTGAAAAATTAAACGAAAAGAAGTTACTTAATTATTTGAATAAACTTGTGAAGAAGGTCAAAGAAAACAACCAGCTCAAAGTCCCAGTTGATAAACCAATCAGTAATTTGTAATCTTTTAATCCGGTGTCATACGCAAGTGCTATTCCTCACCGAGTGTTGTAATAAGCATTGTATACTCACCAAGTAGAGGGTTGAATTTATTGTCAGTGTAAAGAGAAAGTTTATTTGTGGTTATCAATAAAGATTTCTGTTGTCAAGTGTTATTTGTGAATCGTATAAAGACACGCTTAGAGTCAGAGTAACATTTAAAATTATCACCAACTCAATAACCCAACACATTTAATAATCTCTCTGAGTTTCCTCACTGCTCGGCTGTCTATACGCACGGACGTCCCATTAGCCGATTAATTGATTTTAATTAGTTTGTTATTCTATTATAACTTTCTCTATAGACCCCTAAATAAATTTCTATTATTATTTTTTATTCGTTTCATAATTTGGTGTTCAAACCATACTCATATCCCCCGACCAATATTAATTTTCAAATTTTATAAATTTGTAATTAATTTTTGCACTTTTATTATTTTTATTTTTTTATTGATTTTACCTGAGCTTCTATTTTATTTTCTGCCTTTATATATCTTTAAAATTATAATTAATATATATTTTATTAAATGTGTGGATTATTTTTCAATCCAAATATTCCACATATTTATTTCATTAATTGATAATAACTGAATATTTAGACGAGTAAATAATGGAAAGTTTCAGTCATTTCAAAGATATGTATGGCGATGAGGGTCAACATTATTCACCACAAACGACCAAAGATTAAAAAGATATAAAAGACAAAAAAATTAATTTTTAAGTATTTATCTTTAGTTATATCTTTTAACTTTTCACAATTTTCCAATAAACAACTTTTTTTATTTTTAACCACATGTTAAAATTTACATTTATTTACATTTATTTATTTATTATTCGAAATTGACCAATTATCAACACAAGGTTGTATATAAAGGTATTTTTATAAGTCTAAGCATTCAAGACCTTTGACAAAGGACATAACTTTACAATGCTCAGGCACAGATGATGATGATAAGAATAAAATAAGAAAAGGTGATAATAATAAAAACGATAATCTTAACGTTGATTATAAATATTATGGACAATGATGATGAAGAACCTGTTGAATTGTCAAATGATGATTTGTTAGGGGACAGCAACATTTACAATTTCAAAATATGGTGTTATTGAGTGAAACCTTGGACAAATATATCAAGGACAGCAAGAGTAATTAAAATATTTTTCTGACCCTATGAGATACATCTGAAATAATTGTTCTCTGATCAATAACATGTTCAGTAAGATTATATCTCAAGTTATATTTGATTTATTTTTGATTATATCAGAAGGGTCGTGTATAATTTTTGAATGAGTGGGGCAAATACGTTTTATGATCGTATTTTTTAAACAAATTGCACTGTCATTTCGGAACAGTAAAATTGACCACTTTTTACTCTCTCAAATAATGAATTACAGTCGCTTCTCAGTTTTGATGCCATGTATACAATCTGATGGCCATAAAACATTAATGGAAAACAAAATGACAAATTTGATGGTGCTAGGTTTTAGTTAATTTAAGTCGGTAGCCTCTGACTCCTCGTGTCCTTATAATCAAAACAATGAACTACCCAACGTATATTTGTATCACAAAATATATTCTTTTCTCAACAATAAATAATCAAAGTTAAGTTTGACCGATTCTCCGCTCGGCGTTGATGCATTGACAAAAGATAATATTCACCTTTTATTTCCTTAGGTTCTCTTGACCGACGTTTTCCTTTTCTCTTGGATTTGATCCCTTTTCACCTTTTCGTATTCCTATTCTATATATATTTTCCCTAATCTCTTTAATTCGTTTTAACCTTTCGCCTAGTCTCGTTTCTTCTTACCCTAACTGAGCAAAATGCCCATTTGCTCTGACTTTCCCATTTCTTATATATTCTTCAAAATCGGGATCACAAATGGTTATTGCCGAGCCAATCTCTCACTTGACATTCGACTCCACATATCTGCTTCGGCTATCACCCATAATGGTCCAACGAACAAAGATAATTAATGGCCCGTCCGACCTTTCTGCATGTCCTATCTTCTTCTTGGTCTTTTCCCATTAATCATTGTGTCACGATAATGGACCCAAATCTTCTTTCTATTTACTTTTCTCTTTGTTTACCCAGCTCGGGTTTCCTTCATCTCTCGGGTTCTCCATTCGCTCGGGTTTCCCATTCGCTCGGGTTTCCCATTCGCTCGGGTTTGCTATTAGCCAATTAATTAATTAATTAACGCTTTCTGTTTTAACACATTTGAATGCTTTTCAACCCTTTCTAACCGTTTTCTGATAAATCCCTAATCATCATCTTGTTGACCATTAGCTAATCTATACCTGTCCTCGTTCTCCCTATTCGATTTCGATGATTTTACAATTTATTGATTTTTCTCGGATTTCCGGATTCTTGCCTTTCGCAACTGCTTTTGCCTTTTCCTAATACTGCTTCCATCATACTTTCCTTTACTATCAATTCTGTGCATGATCACGCTTTTATTTGTCTTTTTCCTTCACCTGATTTTTATTTAAATTTTCAACCTAAATTTCATTTAAATGTATTTTAATTTACTGACCTCAACAATGGTTTTGGGGAATTCTAAAATAAATTAGTTTTACATCGCTGAGAGTATTCCTGGGTCTCTGAATATTAATAAATTATTGGTAAGTTTTTACGACCATTACTTTTTTTGTTTATCACTTCGAACTATAAAGATTAAGGTATAAAGATTTCATTACTATCATGTATCTTTTTCCCCTTTGATCTAATTTAATTTATGATTTTATTTAGCTTTGTTCAGTTTTTAATTATAGATCACCTCTTAAGATATGCATTAGCGCTCAAATGTAATTAACCTAAACTTGGTGAACCGCTTGAATTATCTATCTGTAACATCATTTCGTAGAAATTCTTCTTATTTCGCCATTTATTTCATTGTTTTGAAATGATCAGAGATACTTTTGAGTTTCAAAGTGATAGAGAGTGAACATTTTGAAACTTCACTGTTTGATTTTCAGAAACTTGATCAATGTCATTAAGTACCTAAAAGAAACAAAATTGTCAATTTGGTAAGCTGTTTGTATGACGATAATAATATTTCAATTGACATGAGCAAGTAGACCTTTTGAATAAACTTAGTAAAAAATTGTAATTAATTGAGTTAAATTTAATTTCACATTACTATATTTACCTCATTTTATGACATATTTTGTCCATGTATTTCATTCTTAAAAGGAATAAGTAAATCTCCCAAATGTATTTTAATAAGATTTTAAAATCCGCATTAAGACCATCATCGAAAAAAGAAATTTTTGAAAATAAATTAACCCTTTCCTATCTTGTGTCTATAAAAATATGACAAAAAAAAATAACCATTCTATCCTCTGTCTGTAAAAAATGACATAATAATGACCATGAAAATGATATACAAGATGCACAGTTGAGCACTGACGATGATGACGATAATTCTTGAGAAGAAAATTTTTTAAAATTTTATTAGGATTGGAACGGACGGGACACATAAAATAAAGAAGATAGGAAAGGGTTAAAGATTGAAATGTAATAGATAAATAAGTACAAAATAAATATGATTTTTATTATTTCTTTTATTTTCAGTTGAACTGGCATAATTTACTATTCCAATCGGATATTTGAGATATTCTTTGATATATTATATCATTCACAGAATGATATACATATCAATTTGAACTTCACCAATTTCCCGAAAGGAAAAGTAACTGAATTTTATAAATACATAATTTTCCATTATTTATCATAAAATAATTGAATTATTTTCTGAACAGGAATTGAAATAATTGCCTTTATTTATTTATTCTAATAAAATTATAAGTTTTCTAATTTTTTTCACAATTCGTTTATAACCTGGTTAAAAATTTATTGTTTCTTTTAAAGTACCCATTATATATTACTTATTAATTTGTTTAACTTTATTCATAAATAATCACATAAAAATTTAAATATTGTTTTGTTTGTATAATGCAATAATTTTGTTGGTTATTTAATGGAATTCACGTTTTGTGAAATTTGACTATAAAAGAGTCGTTAAATGTTTATAAATGGTTTAAAAAATATTATATGAGAAATATAAATAATAAACGAACATCTAAACGATAAGCTATTAGTATGATTCAAATAACAAGTGTTTAATATGACCTTGTTTTTCTAACTTCAGTGTTAAAAAACGATATTTTAATAATATTTATTTAATAAAAACCAAATTCAAACATATCATAAAAACACTATTTAAACTACTTATTAATTGTATAATCTAGATAAGCAATATTATTGTTTTAAATCATATATTGTTTCATACACTAAAATACACATTTCTAATAATTACATACATATCATTCATCGAGATCATTGTAACTTGGTTAGATAATTGACTTCTTATCGAATATTATATATATATTCTTCTCGTTTTAAAAAATTTCGAATACCTTGTAGTACATATTTTCTTCAGTATATAATTTCTTTTATTATTATTATTATTATTATTATTATTATTATTATTATTATTATTATTATTATTATTATTATTATTATTATTATTATTATTATTATTATTATTATTATTATTATTATTATTATTATTATTATTATTATTATTATTATTATTATTATTATTATTATTATTATTATTAAATTTGAAAATAAATAAAACTTAAATAAGTAGATTTTGTTTCATAATCAAATATTTTTCATTTAATTTATTTAGCATTTTTATAACCTCTTATTGAAACTTTTTTCAAATTATTTTTTAAAAATTTCAGACAAAAACAAAATTTAATTTTTCATCTCTGAATAAATTGAAATAGAATGCCTATAGTTTGTAATTTATTATAGATTTTTTTTTATTACCGTCAGCTGCAATAACAGTTTTCATGTCTCCTTTCAATGAGAAATTATTGACAATAATCTCTCTATGGATTCAGTCATTTTAATTTTTTAACAAAAAAATAACGAAAATTTAAAAAATTTAAAACTTTTTTAAATAATTGTTATTAATAATAACAGAAATGTAAAAGTTTAAAATTTATTTCAACATTAGTTTTAATGAATAATTTTTTAATATATCAATAAAGTTCTTAAAAATAACAGCAAATGTTTGAACACTTCAAATATCATTCTTCATTTCGGAGAATTGTAATCTAATATTAAGGCATGTATTCTATTTATTGGGTTATTATTTATTAATGTCGGTACTGGTTTTGACTCTTCGTGCTCTTTGTCTTAAATTGTCAAATATGACCCAACAATTTAAAAAGAGAAAATTTCATATTAATGAACTTTCATAATTTATTTGAAAAAACAGCAACAATGAAAATAAAAATAAAGTTTTATACTAAGAAAGAAGTTTTTATTAAAATTAAATATATACAAGTATTTAATAAAAACATATATTAATCCAAAAATACATTTAATTCTAAAAAAACATTAAATTATGTATCAATGGGAAGAATGAGCTTGCATTGACTTGCATAAATCTTCAATATTACAATCGATGTCAAATTTAATCAATTCTGTTGTTTGGTCTTGGTTAGTGACTGTTGAAAATCCGCTCTCACATAAATAAGTGGAAGGAAATGGAAGAATAGTTTGAATTGCTTTGTCCCCTTGTACTCGCCATTAATTTGGATCTAAAATTTAGCAAGAGATGAATTTTCTTTTAAATTTTTCAATGCACTAGAGATAATACATTTCTTGTATTTGTGAAATTGAATGGATTTAAAACCCACAATGTTTTTACATTAAAATTCAAATTCGAATGAAATGTCTAGTTGTTTGCAGAACCTTAGGGTTCCATGAAATATAGTTTTAGAAACACAGCTTTAGACAAACCACAACATATTATTAATAATATTTAATTTGTTCATATTATTTGTTTATATTCATTTGAAAATAGAGGTTGAAAAGTTGAAATATAATGCGGAAGAACAAAGTATTAAGAGGTAAACATTTTCATCTTAAAATTCTCTTCACTAACAATCAACTCAACTTTAAGATCTTCAGAGAATCATGGTAAATGATCTTTCAATTCGTGTAGCACATGAATCTTGGAATATAAGGCAAAAACATTTGTACAATTGAAAATTTCAAGACGCCAAATAGAATGTTTTTTTCGAAACCACTGTCAATCGTATCACTTATAATGCATGCAAATAAATATATTTTGAAAACACATTTAAAATTTTGAACAAATGTTTAAGGAACCTTTGTATTCTAGTAAAAAAAAACCATCAGTCTGCAAACATCTTCAACAAAACAACCAAAATAGAGAGAAATAAAGATTGACAGCCAGTGATATTAATCAGTATAGCAATTCATAATAAACTCTAAAGAAAGAACTAGATAGAATCATTTACCAGATTATTTGATAATTTTAATGAAATACACTAAAACTTTCATAGAACGCAATAATTACCAATATATTTACAAGTTTGAAGATAATTTAGTGTACTTCTTAGAGGTTTTTAAAGCTAATATTTTTAAAATTAAAATGAAGATTGTAAATAATTTAAAAATCATTAAAAGAATATCAATGATTAAAAATTAAAATATTGTATTCTGAAATAATTTTTAAAATAATATTTAAATTAAATTTATGACCAATAAAAATGAAGATAAAATATTTTTAAAGAAAACAGAAGCACACGTTGGTTATTTTGACAAATATCAGAAATAAAAATGAGGTATTCTTAATAGTAATAATAATAATAATAATAATAATAATAATAATAATAATAATAATAATAATAATAATAATAATAATAATAATAATAATAATAATAGTAATAATAATAATAATAATAATAATAATAATAATAATAATAATAATAATAATAATAATAATAATAATAATAATAATAATAATAATAATAATAATAATAATAATAATAATAATAATAATAATAATAATAATAATAATGTTGAGGTCTGTAAATTAAAATTAAAAAATTTAAATAAAATTTAGGATAATAATTCAAATGGAAAGTAAGCGAGGAAAAAAGGCAAATAAAAGCGGGATCGTGCACAGAATCAATAGTAAAGGAAAGTGTGACGGAAACAGTATTAGAAAATGCAAAAAGCAATTACGAAAGGCGAGAATCCGGAAATCCGAGAAAAATCAATAAATGGAAAAATCATCGAAATCGAATGGGAAAAACGGGACAGGTATAGATTAGCTAATGGTCAACAAGATGATGGTTAGGGATTTATCAGAAAAGGGTTAGGAAGGGTCGAAAAACATTCAAACATATGAAAACAGAAAACGTTAATTAATTAATTAATTGGCTAATGGAAAACCCGAGCTAATGGGAAACCCGAGCCAATGGAGAACCCGAGAGATAAAGGAAACCCGAGCTGGGTAAACAAGAAGAAAAGCAAACAGAAGGAAGATTTGGGCCCATTAGCTTGACACAATGATTAATGGGAAAAGAGTAAGGAGAAGATAGCGCGCGTAGGAAGACAGGTAGGACCATTAATTATCTGGATTCGTTGGACCATTATGGATGACAGCCGAAGCAAGCACGTAGGAGAAAATGTCAAACGAAAGATTGGCTCGGCAATAACCATTTGTCATCCTGATTTCGAGGAGTATATAAGCAAAGGGAAAATCAGAGAAAATCGGCATTCTGCCTCAGCTAGGGTTCGAAGAATTAGACTGTAGGAAAAGTGGTAAACGAATTAGGGAAGTAGGGAAAAGAAGAAATAGAATTAAGAATACGGAAAGGCGAAAAGCGATCAAACCAAAGAGAAACCGAGGAAAACGAGAGTCAAGAGAACTAAAGGATCAAAAGGTGAATATTGTTTGTTTGCAAAGCATCAACGCCGAGCGGAGAATCGTATAAAACTTTGATTGGTAATTGTAGCGTGATAATAATTTGTGAACCTGTTGTTTCAATATACGTTGGGTCGTTCATTGTTTTAATTTAAAGAACACCAGGAGTCAGAGAGAACTGACTTGAAATAATCCAAAACCCAACAATAATAATAATAATAATAATAATAATAATAATAATAATAATAATAATAATAATAATAATAATAATAATAATAATAATAATAATAATAATAATAATAATAATAATAATAATAATAATAATAATAATAATAATAATAATAATAATAATAATAATAATAATAATAATAATAATAATAATAATAATAATAATAATAATAATAATAATAATAATAATAATAATAATAAAATAATCTTATACATATAGTGTGAATTCATGATAAGATACAATAAACATTAATCGGTAAAGTTATTATTTTATTTTAATTTATTAAATTAATTCACAATTTAAAGTTGTTTTGAGCTGTTACCACCAATGACTCAGGTTTACGTTAAAGTTGAAAGTATAAGTGTCCTAGTTATGGAAATATTGCACTGACATGGGAAATTTAGAAATCAAAAACTTTAAAATGAAAAGTGATTTCAATAATTGTATTTAATCCTTGATACAAGTTATAATAATGTATGAAGTCAATATCCATAAGGGTTTGTGTTATTTCAGGGTTAATGATGATTAATGATGTTTTATAATAAAGTTGATACGCTAAATTCACTTTTCTTTATTGTTTCTTGATTCATTTCTATGTCTTTTTTTGTATCTGCAGTGAAATCGAAAAGATTGTTATAGTTTAATTATGTTTTCTTAATTTGAAAGACCATAATAATAACTTATAGGTTCATGGAAATCTGCGAAATTTATGCTGACCTCCTTATAAAATGACATTATTTTACTCAATAATAACATTTTTAGCTCCTATACTTTAATATTATTTTTAAACTGATTTTTAACTAAAAATAACTTTTTGCTTTTCCAGGTTCAAGATCCTTTTCTATTACTTAGTATTTTTAAATTTTTTATTTCTATTTTGAACTATTTATACATTTAGATAGCATTTAATCTATTAAATTAGCGTGACAAAGTCATGGAAAAATCTTCCATCTGTTTTTAATGTAATTGCAGTCAATTAATACTACTGATTTCATTGTCATAAGACATTGATTTTGTTAAGAAAATTTGATATACTTTTTTGGAATAAAACTTTGTTACAAACAAAAATATTTGTTCTTGTGTTTACTAAAGATGCTTTAAAGGTCTGTTGGACCAGAATTTTGGATTCTCGACTTTTTAACATACATATAATATACATATAGACATGTTTTTGAGGAAATTAAAGATGAAGGAACACGTGAAATATCCAAATGTATTTTCTGCAATTAATCCTTTTCTTCGTGGAACTGATTATCGAATTCCAAAATCATCTAACAATATCCTTCAGCAGGGTACCTCAATTAAAGAAACATCTAATAGCAACACATTAACGACATTAATTTAAGATTTGAATCGACTTCAGATTTTGATTCATATGTTGAATGATTTGATAAGTGATATCGGAACAAGTTTATGCTTATGTAAAAATAAATTGTGGCTTTTTTTTGAATTTTAAAAATATTGATGTTAAAAAATTAAAAAAACAAAATAACTAATTATTTGATTGTTATTGTTTTGTTTGAAATTGTAAGCTGTTGTTTACTTGCTTTCAATTGCAAAAAATTATTGACCAAATTATTGTTTTAATATTTCATATTGTTTCTATTATTAAAGGTTTTCCATTGAATTTTGTTATTAAAATATTCTAACGAGTTGATGCTAATAGTGGAATATAAATAGCAAAATAAAACATAGATTAATTTTAAACCAAAAACTATTATTATTTTTCTTATTCTTTTTCTTCTTCTCATTATTATTATTATTATTATTATTATTATTATTATTATTATTATTATTATTATTATTATTATTATTATTATTATTATTATTATTATTATTATTATTATTATTATTATTATTATTATTATTATTATTATTATTATTATTATTATTATTATTAGAAGAAGACATAGTTTCACAGAAATCTTTATTCACTTCAAAAATCTAAACGGAACACACAATCGTTATACTATTTATAGTACATTGAATTGCGTAATCTACAAAAGGGAGAATTATTAGTTTAAGTGATACTGTTGACACAGAAGACAAACATACTTACTTAATTTAGTTATACAAGCATTCCCGCATTATTCAATAGATATCAAGTCTAGTGACCTGGTTATGTAAGTAATTCGTTGGAAATTATTATATCATCTTACATCCCCCTCCATTTAAAACTTTTGATCCATTTTACATTTCGAATTATTTCTTTGCCTTGCTTATTCTTTAGAACATAGCTTCTGTCATGTCGTTTCCCAGTTATTTCATAAGGCCCTTCATAACGTTCATCCATCTTTCTAGTATTTTCTTTTTTAACCAATACTTGGTCTCCAACTTCAAAATTCCTATAATTTTGTGTAATTAAATTCTTTTCTATGTTTTGTTTATGTTTAATTCCCTCCACGATCTCCCTTCTCCGATTATTAGCATCATTATTTTGTCTATCCAAATTCTCTTTTTCCATCCATTGTCTACAAATATTCCGCCTAAATATTATTTCAGAGGGCGAAAATCCGGTTGTCTGCTGTATCGTCGCATTTAACATAAATTCCACATCTGGCAATATTTCTGCCCAATCTTTATGCCGTTTGTCTTTTAACGTAATTGCAATTGCATCCCTTATAGTTCTATATTGCCTCTCAACTAAACCGTTTGTACTATGATGATATGGGCTTGAATATGTTATTGTAATATGATGAGTTTTCAACACTTCTAAAAGGAGTTGAGATTCAAATGTTTTTCCTCTATCGGAGTGAATGATTTTAGGGGCACCAAATTTCAAAATCCAATTTTCTCTTAAAATCTTTGCCGTCGTCTTTTCATCCTGATGAGCAACTGCCGTCAATGATATAGACCTACTGAATTAATCAATTATAGCTAAAATATATTGTTTTCCATGAATTGTTTTCTTAAATGGTCCGCAGAAATCAATAAATATCTCTTTGAAAACTTCATCTATCCTCTGTTTAATCAGCGGTTCTTTTGTTCGTCTTGTCTACGTCTTCCGTTTCTGACACTGTTCACAATTTTCAATCACTCTTCTAACTTCGTTTTCACTAATTTTCATTTTCATATTTTTCCGTGCATATTCGTAAATTTTTTTTACCCCTGCGTGACATAAGTCTTTATGTATATTAAAAATTATACCTTCATTATTTACTTTTATTTCTTGGTCCATATTTTCTATGGCCAATATTTTAGTTTTATTTTTATCTACCTTGGCGTTTTCATGAACTGTTTGGCACTGACTACATGAAGTACTGCGTTAGCATGCAATTCTCCTTTTCTATATTCTAATTTGATATCTAGCCCACTTAAATAGTTAATCCATGTTTGGAATTGTGCTGTAATTGGCTTTTTTGTATTTATCATAAAGGTTATCATAAAGCTTTATGATCGGTTCTTAAAGTAAATCTTTTTCCATATAGATAGTGTTTGAAATGCTGAGTAAAATGATAGATTGCAAGCAATTCCTTTCGCGTAATGCAGTAACCGATTTCGTGCTTATTCATTGTCTTTGATCCATATGCAATAACTTGTTCTTGTCCATTACTACTCAACTGCGAAAGCACTCCCCCAATCCTATCGAAACTAGCATCTGTATCTAAAATAAAGGTTTTTCGTAAATCCGGAAATCCTAGTACTGGGGTAGACGTTAACGCTTTCTTTAGCGTGTTGAAATTTGTTTCACATTCTTCAGACCATATAAGTTTATCTTTGTTAGACCCACATAACCTTTCTAATGGTCTTGCATACTTGGCGTAATCTTTAACAAATTTTCGATAATAATTTGTTAAGCCTAGAAAGCTTCTTAAACGTTTAATACATTTTGGTTTTTCATATTCTTGCATTGCTTTTATCTTTTCATAATCTGTCTTAATACCATTTTTATTTATAATGTGTCCCAAAAATTTTATTTCTAGTTTGTTAAAACAACATTTTTCTAAGCTTATTTTCAAACCAACTTCTTGAATCTTTCGAAAAACTCTTTCTAGTCTTTTTTATGTTCGATTTCATTGTCTGCAAATATAAGGATATCGTCTAAATAGACAATTGCTTCTCTCCAATTAAGATCACCCAAAACTTGAGTCATTAATTTTTGAAAAGTTGCTGGGGCAGCTGCAATTTCAAAAGGCATTCGGTTAAAACAATATTGACCATCTTTTGTTGAAAATGCAGTCTTTATTTTTGATTCCTCTTCTAATTCCACTGTGCTCCATTTAGGATATCCATCATCTCTTCAATATTTGGTATTGGAAATCGAGGTCTCTCCGTAATTGCATTTAGTGCCCGAAAATCCAAACATATTCTAATATCTGATTTATTCTTTTTTAACACACATACTAATGGGCTATTCCACACCGAGTCACATTTTTTTATAATTCCTGCTTCTTCCATGTCTTTTAGCATGTCTTGTATTTTGTGAGCAATATGAATCGGCTGACGTCTAGGATTAATTGTCACTGGGCTACCTCTAGTAATTATCTTATGTTTAATTAACTGTGTTTTTCCTACATCCCATTTATTTTTTATGAATATATCCGAAAATTCTTTAAGTAATTTATTAATCGTTGGGTCGATAATTCCTTTCAAATTGTTTTCCTCTAAATTCATTAATTGATTTTTTAATTTTACTTTAGTTACTGCCTGTAATTTAATATTAAAACAATTCATCATTTCTACGCCTGCAATTACGCTCGGGTTAATCTTATTTGACACAAAGAATCTTATTACCAATTCTAATCCCGAAATTCTCACTTTTAGTAATATTGTTCCTATGATTTTAAGTGTGCTCTCGTTTGCACATGTAACCATAATATTGGATTCCCCTATTTTATCACGCATCTTTAATTTACTAACAACATCTTCGCTAATCACGTTTATTCTAGCCCCGGTATCCAAAAGATAATCAACTTTTATTTTATTTTCCAGCCAAATACCTACACTAGGTCTGCCATTCATTCTTTCGTAAACGAATTTAGGTGCAAAAGGTCTTTCTTTATTTTCATTAACTGTATTATTAATTATATCGATACTCATAATCTTATCAATTTTGTTATTAATTTCATAAAAACTATATTCAAAATAATTTTCAAAGTCAAAACATTCACAATCATTCATAATTACATCATTAATTTTTAAATCATCTTTAAATTCATTCATTACGGAAATCTTGAAATCACAAGCATTCAAATTCAAACATTCTGTGTCAATAATATACTTACTTAAACCAAATTTATGGCTCCTAGCAACTCCCTTGAAACTGGAGCCTCCCCTTTTAGCTGTTCGCAATCTTTTTGCATGTCATCCTGTTGAATCAGCTCTCTTTCCTCGTATTCGTAGTCGTATATCGCATTGCATTGTCTTCGATGTGGTCCTCTGTCTGAAGATTGGTTTCTGCTTTGATATTGTCCTCTGGATCCAAATTGTTTTTGATTTCTATCATAATTTCTTCCGTTGTAATATGCTTCTGTTTTAACTGAATTTCTTCTGATGTCCCAACATTGATACTTGAAATGACCATTTTTGGAATATTGAGAGCATTTTACGTTTGGGCATTCTGCTCGAATATGTCCTTGCTCTCCACACGCCCAACATCTCTGCAGTTTAAATCGTCTGGTCCCGTTCTTCCAGTCACTTTTATTTGGCATATTGAAGTTCATGGCCTCATTGGTTCTAGAGTTAGAAAATATTGGCGTCTTATTCTGTTGGTACAACTGAGTTTTTCTCGGACTTTTGACTGTCTCCGCATATGATTTATTTTCATGTAGAGATGCTAATGATTGTTCACTTGAAAGCTCTTTTTGAATTTCTTCCATTCTTGATATCACTTCCTTGGCCTTATCTACTGATTTAACTTCTCTTAATTTCAATTCTTTTTTTGTTTCCATATCTTCCATTGCATTCTGCATTAAAAATAACATTAATGCCGGTTTTGTTAATTTGTGTCGAAGAACATTGTCGACGAGCTTTTCCACTTTTTTGAAAAATTCGGTGCACGAGTCATTTCCTTTTCGATATCTTAAAGCTGCGTCTAGATCCATGGCTAGATTTTTCCTTGGCTCGAACGCTTTTCTTAATCTTTCTTCATAGCCTGAATAATCGCTCTGTACTTCTTCATATTTCTGGATCAACTCTACCGACAGAAAGGCCTTGGTAACAATTTCTTGAGTTTCTTGCGGTTGTTGAGTGACTTCGAAAAATCTCTTCAATTCCAAAATAAAAATTTCTAAATCACCATTTGGCAGCAATTGATTAGGTGGCTTGATATAGTTCTGGAGTCCTGGCGGGGTCGCCATGTTAGAAGAAGACATAGTTTCACAGAAATCTTTATTCACTTCAAAAATCTAAATGAAACACACAATCGTTATACTATTTATAGTACATTGAATTGCGTAATCTACAAAAGGGAGAATTATTAGTTTAAGTGATACTGTTGACACAGAAGACAAACATACTTACTTAATTTAGTTATACAAGCATTCCCGCGTCATTCAATAGATATCAAGGTCTAGTGACCTGGTTATGTAAGTAATTCGTTGGAAATTATTATATCATCTTACAATTATTATTATTATTATTAACATTATTTGTTAACGATAAAGTCAAAACCCAAAGAGTTTAATTTCTTATAATACTACCAATGAATGTGTCAGATGTTAACTTTATTTTATCATGTCGGTAAATTATTCTTACATAATTATCATAAATAAATATCACCATATAATATGTCAATATCAGTTAATTCGTGGCATTGTATATTACATTCTCTTTTATCCATAACCATGAACTGCATTTCTAGTTGAACGTAGGTGCATTGGTTTTTTGTTCGAATACTGCCAATCAGTTTATCGTCCAGAATTCTTTACACTTGATTGCAGTTCTTATTAATCATTCTTCTTTGCTTATCTAGCAAAGAATAAGTCCATTGATTTATTACAGATATTACCTGAAAGAGACCATAATATTAGAAACACTGTCTTTTCATATGCAATTATCCAATATGAATTTTTTCGTGAATTCCTCTTTTCCCATATTTGTACTGAATATTCTGTTTGTTTCTACTGCTTTCTAATGAACTTCTGCATTCCTTCCATTCCCATTTCCCTTTATTTCAAGAATCATCATGGCAAACTATTCTTACACAATTAACTAGAATAAATATTTCACCATGTTGTATATATTATATTTTTATCACATGGCTGTCATCGTATATTACATTATTAATATTATTATTATTAATATTATTATTAATATTATTATTATTATTATTATTATTATTATTATTATTATTATTATTATTATTATAAAATATTATTAAATAAAATTGATCTTTCATTCAGTATTTGTTGTACAGAAAAAGATAACAAATGTTCCTGGCAATACAACAGATGTTTACATTATTTGTATATAAGTAAACTGACAAGAAATAAATGGTTGATATAACCGATTGAGTGTGATACACCGCTTAATCAAAAATAACATTTTTAATATTTTCATTTTGTATTAACTTTTTTTGATAAAAATTATTGTATATTTATTTATTTATAATATAAATTTTATATTATATCAGAACTAATATATTTAAAATATATTTTACAAATAACATTTACTTATATTTCACTGCCTTAAGAAAATATTTTATATTTTACATAGTTGTCAATTTTTCTTTTCATTAATCGAGATTTTTGTATACATAATATATTTAATTGCTAAATGTTCTATTTTTGAAAAACACTAAAACCTCAAAAAAACGAAATAAATTTTAAAGAAATTATCCTAAAGAAACTATTGATCGCTGTAATGTACAGTTATTTTTGTTAATATTTTAGTGTTCACAATTAGGAATTGTGAATACTAAAATATAAAATGCCCCCATCTGGGAAATCCAGACTTTCAAAAAAAAACTATATAGTAAATTGAAAAATTAAAAAAATTCGATAGAAAATTAATCAAATATATTCTCAACTTAAAGATATACAGGTAACCCTCGATTAACACGGTAGTTTGGTTTCAAGAATACTCCGTGCTAATTAAAATCGTGTTAATCGAGACTAACAATTAATACAATTCATGGGGTATGGTTCCAAAAAATTAAAAAAATGATTTATGTTTTTGATAGTTTTTATTATTTTCATGCATCTAATACAAAAAAAGAAGATTGAAATACAAATAGACTTGAAATCAAAATTTAACAAAGAATAGTAAAATAAATAAATTCATTTTGCATAAATATCAAAATAAAAATATGGCATAATTTAAATTGACCATAGATAAGGTTAACCAATTCCATCATAATCACTCTCAAAATCTCTGAAAAAATATGTAATGTGTGGCTGATTCATTTTTACTGGTGCTTCTTCATCACTTGAATAATTTTCTGACACTTCATTAGTCGCTTGTGGTTTCTGGATTATGGTTATAAAATCAGTGAGAAGAACCTGTTTTTGATTTTTTTAAAATTCTTTCTCGACTTCTCGGTAAGGAGCTAAGCTAAGAATTTTCAGACTACGGTCCATTGACGGATCATTGTCAAGGAAATGGTTTTCTAATTTTTTAGCCATCTCAAATCCTTCTCTTAATGATTTGAGTGTGAAGTTTTGCTCTGCGACATCACTCTCAGTATCAGTGTCTGAGCTTGGTAAATCCGTGTTAATTAAGGGTTTTCATCAATTTTGAATCCGTGTAAAATCAAAACCGTCCTAAAAATATCGTGTTAGACAAGGGTGTGCCGCGATATTTTAACCGTGTTAAAGCGAAATCGTGTTATTCAAGTACCGTGTTAATCGAGGGTTACCTGTACTAAGCAAAATAAAACAGTTTCAGAGAAATTGTTATCCTAAAAAGATAAAGGACTGAAATATTCCAAAGAAAACAAATTTTTCAGGTTATAGTTTCAATCATACGAATATACGATCCTGAAGCGGAATTTCTCTACTTACAAATATAATCTAAAAGAGTAACCGAGAACAACCGAGCTAATCACTAGTGAAATAACTAAGCTAACGAACACCAAACGACCCAGTAATTCAATTGTACAAGTCATTACGACCATAAGGAAGAAATTAAATAGAAAACTGTACAAAGAAAAATTAAAATATCCAAGAAATCAAAACAACAAAGCAAAGAAAGTTTATAGTTCATCTATCGTAAAAACTCAGGTCATTCATTTTTTATTTTAAATAAAGTTTTGGTTCATTATACATTATTGTTCGTTGCTATTTTTATTTTATTTGTATTTACAATATCGTTAAATATAGCACGCACCCCGATTGTCCCGCCACACGTTTTAACGGTGACTCTTTCGGGCTCTTCAAATTTCTATTAAATAACAGCCTCATATCACACACAAAATATAATAATTTAAAACAATAATATAACAATCGCCTTTTGATTGCACCTGATGAAAACAATGGAAATTACAGTTCGTTTAATGTTAGCGAACCTTTAAAATCTAATATTTTTTGTTATTTTAGGTTTAAAGGATTTTTTCTGTCATGAAATCAATAGGTAATGCCAATATATTTAAAACAAGGTGCAAATCTGTAAAATCAGTAAACATGTTTAGGAATAAATCTCAAACTCCAATCGGTTTAGTGTTTGATCTAGCGTATACGTTTACATGTAATTGTTGTAATGCCACTTACATTTAAGAGACCTCCCATCATATATATATATATATATATATATATATATATATATATATATATATATATATATATATATATATATATATATATATTAAAAAGATCTTTATTTTTTGTGTCATTAGAATTTCTAAAGTTTAACATTTCTAATAATTCCAAAGAATTTTTATTGAATAATTTGTGCATTAAAAATTTTGAAACAGCTTTCTGTAACAAAATATGACTTTTGAATAATTCATTTCGTTTTTTTTTATTTTTCATATATCAAACCTAAAAATTTATGTCAAAATAATGTATAACTTCCGGTTCATTTACTCTCTAATTAATTATCAGTGATATGAATCAAAATTGGGAGCACCTGACAGACGTAGAATATATTTAAAATAAATACAAAAAACCACATTAATAAGTAATCATGTAGTAAAAATGTTACAAAAGTTTTCATAAGTTATTGAAAATTTGACGCAATTGTTCCGTAAATTTATCATTTTGAGAAAATAATTTAAACCAATTTCCACAATTTAAACAAAATAGTTTTCATTTTTATATATAATTCATAAATTCAAATGTAACAGAATCTCAGACGGTAATTTAACTTCAGAAAAATTTCTTTTGAAAAAAATCATTGAAGCAAACCGTTCAGGTAGATATTTCACACATATAAACTATTTTAATTCCACTAGATTTGATAAAAATTATATTAATCTCTTTGATAAAAATAGAAGATATCTTTGATGAATTTTATCTTGTTAAAAGAATGGCTTACTGACATTTGATATCCCGTTTGCTTTTGTCATATTTATTTACAGCCTGCTTTCTAATTCTAAAGTATCTTTGAGCCATTTTAAAACTTTTCATCAAATATCTTTTCATTAAAATCCTTAAAAATATACATTGTTATCGAAACGGTATTTTGTCATTAAGGAAAATTAAATTTGTTGGAGTTATTTAAATTAATTTAAGAGGTAGAGATAATTGTGTACAGAGCTATTAAAATACAAAGTTTAACACAGAAACTCGAAAATAAAATTGAAATTAAAAAAATTAATTAAAATTATATAAATTAAAACTGATATTGTTCGAGAGGAAAAAAATATGAGCAGGTAACAAATGAAATGATGAATACGAATACAATAATTTTAAATTGATTAAGTGTCCCTAAACAATGATATTAAAGAAATAAAAACTAATTAATTGATAAATTGAAGCCGAATTTGAGACTTTTATTTTTGAGACTCCAAGTTTCGTTTGGAATCAAGCAGTATATTAACTATAATTTATGGTTTACCCCAATAAGGGCACGGCAAAAACAGCGCAAACAATAACCACCACACCAAAAACGATTAATTCCTAAGAGCAAACGAAGGTCCAAAGCTTAAACTACTAAAAATAAACCTATCACAACGAATAGAACGTCTACCATATAACAAAATTATTTAAATTACACCACACATAATGGAGCTGTAGCAAGTAATAATGCATCTATATTATAAAGTTATTGATCTTTTTTTAATATGACTAAAAAAGTGGAGCAGAATATAGAAAATATAAAAAAAAAGAGGAAATATTCTAAACATGTTGCAGTTGGAAAATAGATTTCTAAAGTAGAAACTGCATTAGAATAATCATCAAAACAGACTACACAATTGTCAAATCAATCTGAAGATGGTGCAACAGAAGTCGATAGTGAGCGTTAATGGTAGAGTAGCAGCAAGAATGAAATATTGATTGAACACCTGACCAAAATTTAACAGACATCATGACACCAATACAAACCGATACAAATTTGGATTTTCTAGATAAAGGCGGTCACGATATCCTAGAAAAATGAAAAGACTACATTAGGTATGGGTCTCCGTTCACTCAAAGATGTTTCATAAATTGGTACGTTACTCTTTTTGATGGCGCTTGAAACTTGACTAAGTTTGTTGGGTTTTGGATTATTTTAAGTCGGTTCTCCCTGACTCCTGTGTTCTTTAAATCAAAACAATGAACGACACAACGTATATTGAAACAACAGGTTCACAATTTATTATCACATTACAATTACAAATCAAAGTTTTATACGATTCTCCGCTCGGAGTTGATGCTTTGCCAACAAATAATATTCACCTTTTAATCCTTTAGATTCTCTTGACTCTCGTTTTCCTCGGTTTCTGTTTAGTTTGATTCCTTTTCGCCTTTCCGTATTCTTAATTCTATTTCTTCTTGTCTCTACTTTCACTAATTCGTTTACCAACTTTTCCTACAGTCTGATTCTTCGAACCCTAGCTGAGGCAAAAAGCCGATTTCCTCTGATTTTCCCTTTGCTTATATACTCCTCGAAATCAGGATGACAAATGGTTATTGCCGAGCCAATCTTTCGTTTGACATTTTCTCCTACGTGCTTGCTTCGGCTGTCATCCATAATGGTCCAACGAATCCAGATAATTAATGGTCCTACCTGTCTTCCTACGCGCGCTATCTTCTCCTTACTCTTTTCCCATTAATCATTGTGTCAATCTAATGGGCCCAAATCTTCCTTCTGTTTGCTTTTCTTCTTGTTTATCCAGCTCGGGTTTCCTTTATCTCTCGGGTTCTCCATTGGCTCGGGTTTCCCATTAGCTCGGGTTTTCCATTAGCCAATTAATTAATTAATTAACGTTTTCTGTTTTCATATGTTTGAATGTTTTTCGACCCTTCCTAACCCTTTTCTGATAAATCCCTAACCATCATCTTGTTGACCATTAGCTAATCTATACCTGTCCCGTTTTTCCCATTCGATTTCGATGATTTTCCCATTTATTGATTTTTCTCGGATTTCCAAATTCTTGCCTTTCATAATTGCTTTTGGCATTTTCTAATACTGTTTCCATCACACTTTCCTTTACTATTGATTCTGTGCACGATCCCGCTTTTATTTGTCTTTTTTCTTCGCTTACTTTCTATTTGAATTATTATCCTAAATTTTATTTAAATTTTTAATTTTAATTGACAGACCTCAACAAGTTCTTTGTCTAGGTTTCCTTGTTCTTCTTCAAGTAAGAAGACTTATAAAAGAAGACTTATATA